>LDPL01000003.1:264729-509476 GCA_001305505.1 Neonectria ditissima
TTTTTTTTTTTTTTTCGTTTTTCTTTTGGCTCTCTGCTGCTGCACGCGGCCTTTTCGGTCTAGCTGGGCTAACTAGGTAACCTACTTGCCTAGCAAGGACGTTGCTTTGCCACGGGTGTGCAGGAGAGGCGCACGCTCGCTCGCTCAACCCGGCACAGATAGAGAGAGCTGTGGCACGGCCTGCGGTTACCTTACTACGTACCTACCTACCTACTCTTTCTGTGTGTCGTGGCTAGACTGTTTACTTGGACGGGGTTGTTGACGGCGCATAACGGCACCGCACGGCACAGAACTCTCACGATAACACGCCTAGCGCGTGGTAGCTGGGACTGGCAGACAGACACAGCGAGCTGAACCTGGCCCCTCCTCGCCAGGGCCAGCCGGGGTGGTCGAGGTGCATCTTCTCTGGGCTCTTCTCTGGGCTTGTCTCTGGGCTTGTCTCTGGGCTCTGGCACGGCGGCGTCTGTATCTGGGCAACCTCTCCTTTTGCCCCCTCCCGGCCACTCCCTTATAGACTGGGTTCCAGCCTCTGGTGGCGGTCAGGAAAATCAGGCCTGTCTCATCTGAATGTCTCGTTTGAATATCTCATCTGAAATCCTCATCTTAAACCCCCGCCGCAATCCAGAAAGAAAAAAAAGCAAACCAAGGTTTTTTTCCCAAAAACAAGCTCGTGCCGCTTCCGGGACCGACACAGAAAAAAAGGAAGTAAAACAAGAACAAAAAAAAAAACAAGGGAAATATCCAAGCCAGATGCGCCACCAAGTGCGCCACCAAGTGCGCCACCAAGTGCGCCACGTCCCGCTTCCATGGCGGTTGTCGATCACGTCTATATCTGGGGGTACCTCGCTCGGCCGCACTGTCCCGGCCACTCGCCGCGGTACCTTCCGCTACCGGGCTGTCTGCCAGCAGGACCAGCCACCCCGCCTGGAATGCTGCGCGGGGAGGGCGGCCGCATCACGCCATGACGTTAGCCTGCACCACAGGGCTCCGCGTCAGCCACAGGCCAGGCCCGCTACGACTGTTGGGGACTGGTGTCCGGAGAGGAGACTCCGGCGAGCGCCAACGCGGAAGCGCGCACCAAGGCCCGGCACAATTGCTCCGAACTGCTTTGCTCCTTCCATTCGAGACACGGGGTTTGAAACATCATCTCACAGGGTACCGAGTGACCGAGATACCACTGCACCCTCACCGGCCATCCACCATCCACCATCCACCATCCACCATCCACCATCCACCGTCCACTCCATGCCTACCTATCCAGCGCCCTCCCTTTCACCGGCCGTCAGCCTGCATCCTTTATTTTCCGTAGCCTCTCCTCACCCGGGATGCGTCATCGCATATACGTCACTATCGTCATCATGCGCTCACTCTCCATTCCAGAATCTGGGTAGGCATGCAACTATCCCTGGCAATTGCTACCCAGAAAACTGCATCGACGCGACTGACAGCTCATCTCCCGCGAACAGCTCCCCCCCCTCCTAGCTTCAGCCACCATTCAACCGTTCTTGCAAACCTGTCTATACCACGTAGTACTATTCCAGCCCCTAACATGCCGTATTAAGAAAAGCCACATCTCCTAGACCGGCTTCTAGTCATCTTCCAAAAACACTCCACTCGCAGTGATCCATAAAGACACATCTTTGGTTGCGAACATTTTCTCGTCTCCAGCATCAGAAATTCGTCTCCGTCCTGGCGCCGAGACCTCGGCGCCAGTGTGCTTCATAGTGCGGGGCACCGTGGATTTGCTGCTCGCGTTGCACAATTCGGTTAAGCCTGGTCCACAAGTCTCAACATGAAATCATCATGACCCATCATGGAAGAATCCTTCGAAGGTGAAAGTAACCGACTTGCGTGTTACTTACCCCATGTAGACAGGGCACCCGATTGCTCAGGAGCAAGATTGCCAGCCAGGAAACATGTTGCACATTTTCAACATGGCTCTGTACCTTGGACTGGCCTTGTCCCGTTTCTTTCATACCGAGGCAATTGGATGTGAAATGAAACTACGGCGACTAGTATTATACTTTCTATTCCATGAGACAATAAATATCGACTTGATATAGTTAGAATTGACACAAACAGTCTGTCCAGCGACCACCCATCCGCGACTTGTTATTGACCTCGACTTACCTAATAAGCAAGAATCAACATCAAGGTTCTAAAATCGCTTCGTTTTATCAAAAGAAAAGAGTTCACACCCCAAGACAAGGCCAGATACTCAACTCTGTAAATGTCAGTCATCCTGAGGTTGTGAATGGGGGATGCGGTAGTTCGTCAAGGCCATCAAGGAAACGATCGGGCAATCATGAACCTTTGTGAAATCACAAAATCACTAGGGTTTATCTAGGCGCAGCATCTTACTGCCAAATGTCATTGATAAATAGTAGCTGTGCACGTGGTCAAGGAACGAGCTCTATTCCAACGTTGCGTGAGCATGCCCGCCGACTGCGGTAGTTGAGACCCGGTGCGTATAGAGGTGCTTGTTGAAATTCCACCTACAGGCCGAGCATGGTTGAGGAGAGGATTGAGCCACAACAGGAGATGCATCAGAGATGGTCTCCAGAATAGCACTCCCAAGAAGCCAAGATTGGTGCTCTTGGAACACCTCGTCAGATGGGCTCTACTACCCTTAGCATAAGAATAATAGTGATAGGTGAATTGTCGCTTTTTTTTTTGGGGGGGGGGGGGGGTTTAAAATTAAAAAAAGACTTCTAGGATCTGTTCTCGAGCTCTCCCTCAGCTTAAAAACAAGCACTTCAGAATCGCGCTCTTCACGCAATAAGTTAGGTAAGCTAGGCTGCGCAAATGCAAAACCATAATTTGCTTTATATAGCGAACAACTAGTCAAAGCAATCTAGATGGACATGAGGCAGAGCCACATTGCTAAACCCATATATAGCCATAGTTGCAGGTACTAGAGGCCACTCTAGCTAAGTATAAGAAAATTAAAGACTCTGGCATGAGCGTTGTTGATGGCCCCGGAGTAATAGATGATAGTCTCGCTATTGGATAGGTTTCACTTGAGCCCATCCGTCATTCAAAATTACATCTTGGTCATGAACCTTCAATGGCAACTCTATGCAGTACTGTTATTAATGTACGACTACTATAGGGTAGGAATGGTCTAGGAGATGTCACCAAAAATACAACACGATAGGAGCCTTGTTCCACTCAATATCACCATGAAAAGCGCTCTCTTCCTGTTTGTTCCTTGTATCAGCTCATGCCGCGTAGGTTTGAGGTGTCTACGTTACGTGGGCTGTGTTTCCTAAAGAGGCTGATTGACTACTTGGGCACCTATATAGGCTCTACAGAACAAGGGAAAAAAACTTGGTAATACGGCTGAGGCAGAGTAGGGTTCGCTTCATTGCACGAGAAAAGCGCCCCCAAAGTTTAGCGATTTGAAGTCAACGTGCCTTACCTAACGAGTGACAGGACACGATGAATTGGTCTTTTACATTGCCGGATAGCAAGGAGCTTGTGTTTCCCCAACGCAAGATCCAAGTAGAAAGTGGGAGTCTAACAGCCGGACTTTTGATAGCCCAAGGGATTGCAATTTACTTTTCTGATAGTTACTGTCTGCTAGAGTCCCCTCGGGTGCAAGTGCTGTGCGGCACCCGCGCCTGAGAGAAACAATTCCAAACTGGCACAAGCTGTGAGGAAGCTGAGCATCAACACTCATTGACTCGTCCCAGATGGATCGTATATCAAATACCCAAACCAACTACCCGTCACACGAATGCATCAAAGGCTCACCACTGCCTTCGCTGCCCTAGCCAGTGTGGTCCTAGCTCAACAGATGACGCACGGTTTGACCAGTGTGCGAACACGGAAGAACCAGTTTGATAAATTCAACGATAGTCCTATTAATAGGAGTCTCCAGTGGTATTTCCAGACTAAATGGCGTGTTCCGATGGATCATCAAAACAAACATGCTGTGCTTGCTCCATTCCATATCTGAAACTACAGAGTACTGCTCATTGTCCAGTCGTTTCCCATGTTCACTCTCCCTAAGAAGGAACGCACTTGGTATCCTTGTCTATGCTAAACCTCCATCTCATCATTCGTCAGCGTAACGTAATCATACGAAGCCCTTGTCAAGAAACGCCAACCGCCCCTTGGGAGATGCTCGTCCATGCCGCGCAACCCATGCTCGCCCCTTCATTACCACGGATACTTTCTAACTTGATCCTCCTTGTCCAGCTTCAACCCGTTCTCGACTTGCTTCTCATGCTCAGCGTCGAGATAATCCAAAAGCACCGTGCCGTACTTTTCCCTACCCTTGTACACGGACACGGCGCCGTCCCAGCTGCGTACGGCGCTGGCCAGCCTCCCCGGCACGTAGTCCTCCCTGGCCATCTCGGTGACGGGCATGAAGTATGTGCGGACGGTGAAGACGACGGCGCCCGTCTTGGGCAGGCGGCGCAGCGACTGGCGCTCGGAGCGGAAGTAGTGGTTGTCGATGGGCTTGTCCTCCTGCGCCGTGCTCCAGCTGACGGTGGCGTCGTCCTCGCCGCCGATGCTCCAGCTCCAGGCCAGCGCGTCGTCGACCTGGATGAAGTAGTTGTTGCGCGTGAAGAAGCTGTCGCACTTGAGCCGCCGGAAGAACTTGAGCATGCCCGTCTCCAGCTTCTCGCGGTAGTGCGGCACGTCGGCCGACGTGTGGATGCGCGACAGCGACATGCCGTACTTGTCCGTCAGCCGCCAGAAGCCCGCCAGCAGGATCGCCCCCGCGAGGAGGTAGTACTGCCCGTCGGGCCGCTCGATCATGATGGCCAGGTCGTCCTGCACGAGTCTGGCGCAGATGGCCATGGGGTCCTCGCGCAGCGGCGTCTCGACAATGTTGAACGACTCGCCCGACCAGAGGTTGTCCAGGCCCACGGGGGTCCGTCTGTAGAGGCTCGGGTAGCGGGCGGGGAGGTAGTCGGCGAGCTCCTGCAGAAGCTCCATGGCGGCGGGATAGGCGTCCGGGTGCGTGTCGACGCACTTCTTGCCGCGCTCGGCGATGCGGGCCTTCTTCTCGGCGTGGTACTTTGGGAACTGGTTGTCGAGCTCGATCCATTCCTGGGGCTGGATGGAACGCAGGCCCATGGTGACGTTGTACTTGGGCCCGTACCGAAAGGCGCGGTAGGGCAGCGGCTTGGTGGTTTCGATGGACCAGTTTGGGTACGGCGCCGGGACGGGCATCTTGAAGGGCTCGGCGGGCTTGTTGCTGTTGGCGTAGGGCAGCTTTGTCTTTTCGCTGGCGGCGATGCGTCGGCCGGTGCTGCTCGTCAGGCGCACGTAGTACAGCACGCCGGACACGACGACGAGCAGCACGGCCGGTATGAGGAAGCCCCGGTAGGGGAGGAGAGCGACGAGGTGGTGGTCCATGGTGAAGCGAGCCAGAGGATGCAGAAAACGGAACAGAAACGGTGCAATGCTGCACAATAGGGAAGCAGAGGCCGTTACAGACTGAATTGCCTTGTACAAATCTCGTGGCCGACGTGGTGGTTATCACCACGGCAGTACACCACGGTCCCGGGGTCTCTCCCGCCAGAAACCCAATCTCCATCGCCTCCCGTATCTCCCTTGCCGCACTTGGCTTAGCATGGCTCGTAACGGGCATGATACACGATTAGCCCCCGTCACGGCCTGCCTCTCGCGACGTGTTTATCCCGTTGTACCCCGCAGTCTCTCGTGGCATGCGAGCCGGCAACCTTGTCCGAGATAGGGAACGCAACGCGATAAGTGAAGGCTGCGGGGTCGCGATCATCGCGCCGCTAGCCGTCGGTAGTTGGCCGTTGACATCGGGGCTAGGCTTGGCTGGGGAATGTTGAGAGGGCCGGGAACCTTGTCGGAAATGGGCATCAAGATGCGATGCGGGAGGGCAGATTGGGTTATCCGTTTGGATCTGTGGTTTGGAGGTTCAGTAAGCATCGCGGGCTGTACACTAGAGAAATGACTATATGAGAGAGAATCTCGCCTCGATTCATAGCAACATCATCACTCACATACTCAAACACTCAAGCAATTCACTCTGCTTTACTCTTCACTCTTCACTCTTCACTCTTCCTCTTCCTCTTCCTCTTCCTTTCACCTCAGCAACCCGCATCTCTCAAACAAACAACCCCCCAATCACCACAATGGCCACCGCTTTCAAGTACCACCCCAAGGCCCAGTCCACCTTCAAGATCCCTCTCCTCGCCGGCGACAACGCCTTCCTCGGCGATGTCTTCTCCAGCGACAAGACCAACCCCGAGAGCCCCATGTCGGCCGGCCTCTACCGCCTCAAGAAGGGCGAGCCCCTGGTCTACACCTACAAGTACGACGAGATGAAGATCATCCTCGAGGGTGACTACACCATCTCCGACGAGACGGGCCAGAGCGTCACTGCCTCTCCCGGCGACGTCTTCTTCTTCCCCAAGGGCGTCACCATTACCTTTACCACCACCGACTACGGCCTGGCCTTTTACTGTGGCCAGAGGAAGGAGAGCGACTTCTAGATGTGCATAAATACGGAATGGAATAGATGAATGAATGAATGGGATCAGAAGCTAGAATAAACTGGCTCTCCTAGGTAGCAATACATCAAATTTGCTTACCACTGTCCAACACGATATGAAGAATGGATCCTTGATTGACTGGCTAATTATAGAATTGTCAAGATTAAATGACGAGCAACTCCAACCCACCAGACCCAGCTACATTAGCAGAGTAACCCCCAAAAAAACATGATAGAGTTACAGACGTCATGCTAGCTTATCCAAACATGGTACGAAGATTATTATCCTCCATCACATCAACCCAGTGAACCGCAGTGGATCCGGGCATCTCACCATCGTACGCGTCCCAGATGGCTCGAATAAGCGTCTTGGCCACAATGACGGGCTTGGGCGGCAGGCTATTCTCCAAAATGCCCAGCCGCCCCATGATGAAGTGGCGCGCGTTGCTCACATCCAACGACATGCGCGATATCGAGGCCGGAGCCAGCGTGTGCATCTGCGTCTCGCTGAGCGGGCCGAGGCCACCGCCGTAGTCGTACCGCGGCCGGAACGGCGCTTCCATCGAGCCCATGCCCAGATTCCACGGGCAGTCGAGGGCCTCGGCCGGCGCCTTCATGTCGTACCGCAGCCCCGTGCTTGCGGATATGTACAGCAGCGGCTGGATGGCGCGGCTGCCGGACGAAGGCGGGATGTGTTCCAGCACGCGGACCAGTCGGAGACTCAGCGGGATGATCCATTCTTCCCAGGAGATGCTTCCGCCGGTGGATGTCACGTCGTTGATGGGCAGGCGCAGCGAGACCAGGTCCGGGAATGTTTGGTATAGCTGGAGAAGCGACGCCAGCTGGTAGGCTTCGGCTACTCGGGCAAGGTGGAAGTAGGGTGTTCGATCGTCGCCCGTGTCGCTGTTCGGAAGTATTGACGGGAACTCCAGCTCGAGCAGCTGCTCCTCGAGCCTCTGTGCCGCTTGGATCTCCTGTAGAGCGGTGTGGAAGTCTCGGCCAGTGTCTTTCTGCTGCCTGGTGTTGTGTCGAAAGGTCCGGCACAGGCGTATCGACTCGGCAAAGAGACGGGACGTGACGGTGGAGATGCCGGTCCACGGATGCGGGTAGTTGTCGACGCCCTTGTCGCTGCTTTCTGCACACCCGTCCTTGCCCGTGCTGCCCTGCGTCTGCTGTGCTAGATTCGGCATCTCCGTCCCAGTCGAGAGATCGCCGTCGCTTACCACTGCAAGTAACATCTCGCAGTACGTCAGACTCTTGTTAAAGAAGGAAAGAAGCTCAACGTCCTTTTGGTACAACGACGGCAGCCTCCGATTCAAGCGGTCGAGGAGGAGCCTCGCCTCCCGGAAGAACGGCAAGCCCAGCTGGCTGGCATCTATCCAGCAGACGGTGGTGCCGAGGCAAAACAAGGAGAAGAGAAGACCGGTGGGCACGGCATCCAGGTGCACGCAGTTCCGGATGGCCTTGACCTCGGCCTGGATCGACTCCGTGGCCGTCTGCATGAACCGGACGGCGGGCTGGCGCATGTGCGGCAGCCGCGTGGACAGGAAGGCGGCCGACATGCTCTGCAGCGAGCTGAAGACGGACCGCGACTCGTGCCACAGCTCCGTGGCCAGCTTGCGGTTGAGGTTCGCGGCCGAGTCGAAGCCCGACCACGCCGGGCAGACCTGCTCGAACCAGTTGCTGATGAGCAGCGACGACGTGTCGGTGATGGACGCGGGCATGAAGACGGGCCGCTCGGCGAAGTGGTCCGCGGGGAGGAGTGCCGACGACGATGCATCGTGCGCCGAGGTTGCCGTTCTCGGCCGGGCGACCGAGGTCCGGCGCGCGGCCTTCCGGGGAGGCATGTCCGACTCGGCCGAGTCTCCACAGAGAGCGAGGGAGCTGTCCTCGCCGTCACCGGTTGCACTTGGAACCGGCGCCGAGATGCTGTCGCGGGAGAGCGAGGCGGCGTGCCGGGGCCTCCGCACCAGAGGAGCGACGGCCCGCGCAGCCGGAGCCGGAGCCGGAGCCGGGGCAGCGAGGCGGCCGTCTGGAGCGTCGGCGACTTCAAACTCGACGACGGCGTCCTGGGAGCCCGGCTGGTGCTTGAAGGACCACTTGAACTCGCGCCAGTAGCCGCCGCACTTGATGCCCTTGCGGGTGCAGCGGAGGCATTCGGGCCTCGTCTCGTCGCATTTTGTCTTGTTTGCGGAGTCAGCAGCTGGTTCCGGGGCACAAGTAATAATAGAAAAATCAAGGAAAAACAGCCAAAAAGAAAGAGAAACAAAGGAAAAAAGAAGGAAAAAATGCCATACGTGTTTGGCCTTGCACGTCAGGCATCCCGCCCGCGATCGGGGGTTTGCGCCAGCGCGGGGCTTGAATGCAGTGAGGCTGTCGTCGGCTTTGGCCTGGCGTTTGTTGGACATGGCTTGGCCGGCCTGAAGAGGGGGCTGCAGGGTGAGATGGAAGCTGAGGAGAGGCTAGAGTTACAGTGTCTGAGGCAGCAGAGGGTGGCTTGGAACAAGATTGTATTGATAGAGAACAACGAGTCGAAATGGCGATACGATGCGTTGCGTTTAAGAGCCTCCTTTTTTTCTCTCGTCAACTGGCTGGTGTCTGGGGCGTATATGACGCACAGGCACGACGCACGCAGCCACGCGTGGGAGGGCGATTTATAATTACGGCCGTCAGGACACAGGAGAGAGATGTTGCCGGGCATCGGAAGCATGGGCAAATGCGGGGAAGTGCGTTTGGCTACTGCGCGGCTTGTACATGAACATAATCTTGGGGCCTTGGGGCCTGTGACCATTCCGCTTCCAGCCTGGAGACGACCAGACGTCTGGGTGGCGCTGATAAGGCGGCACTTGTTGCCCTCGATAGACGCCCCTAGCGCTAATGCTGGGTTGCTGGTGACTAGCAGATAGAGACCTCCCTCCTCTCGCTTGTGTCCTTGTAAGGAGTCGACAGAGAGGAGATTGTTTGGGTGGCTGCCGGTGAGCCGCCATGTATGCGTTTGTCTACCTGTCACGGACCTCGCATGAATGAATAGACGAGGCAAATAGGGGCCGATTGCTCCGTGAACACAGTGGTGGTTCTGCAAAGAGGCGTCGAACAAGGAAGCATCGGGTGTAGTAGTGCGCGCGCTGCGGTGTGGATGCAACCCGATAACACACACCCAAGCGCAGACAACGAACGAAGCGGAAAAAAGGTCAGATTCGTCATACAAGAATACACCGGTTGGCTGCGAGATCCAACAATAGCAACACTCGGGACAGCACTCGGGCCAGTCTTCCGCTGACGGCTCGGAGGGAGGACAGCTGGACGGCCGGTCTTTTATCGGGGCACATTCGGGGTTCACCTTTGGTCTTCACACCAGACTTATACGTCTCGGCCTCCATCGTCGTTCGGCTTCATGGCCACTGAAAGATGAGGAGGCCGACACAGGACAAAGGCAAGAGCCGGCCGGGAGCGGGGAACAACAGCGTGCGACCTCGCGGATACATATAGCAGATTGCTGAGGGCTGCAGAGAAAGCAGAGCGAGTGCCTCAATCCCGGTCTGCCGGCCAAGTTATACGCATCCGTCCTCCCCCTGCGCGACGCCAGATACCGAGCATCGCATGTCCGCACAAAGTATCGATTGCCCAACAACACACACAAAAAACATGCCGCCATCTTCTCTTCTGTCTTGTCTCTCCCCAGACCCGCCGGGAAACCGGCCCCGATGCGGAATAGTCCCCCCTCCCCGACGATCCCTGGGCGTCCATGTGGGGAAGCAGATAGCGGACGCCCGCGAGAAGCCGGGCCAGTGACAGCTCGAGCAATTATCGAAACGGTGCAACGAGGTGCAAATGGATGGACGCGTGGGCTGCTTGGGTGTCTTATCTCGTCCTGCCGTTGTCGCTCTGCTCTTTCTTTCACTTGCCCCTCTCCCCCCCTTCCTAGAAACTAACCAACTCCCTGCTCTTCCTCGCGCCCTTATCTAAGAGCCAGGGTGTTTTCGATCGGGCCACAAGCAGGGACACTGTCACTGTCGTCCGTCCGTCTATCAGTTCCGTCCTCTCCTCGCTTCGGATTCGCCCATGACATCACTCCACGTTCCTGCAGCATGCCTCGCGGATCGCGATCTCGAAGTGGTTGTGCACGATGCAAGAGCCAGCACGTACGTACCGTATTACATACCAACTAGTTTTAATAAACATGGACATGGACATGGACATGAAAATTGCCAAACTTGTTGTTGTTGTGCGCCAGTTTCTAATTCAGCCATAGATGAAATGTGACGAGCAGCGACCCGCCTGTGGACGCTGCGTCAGGGCCAAGAAACAATGCCCCGGCTATCAAAAAGTCATCAAGTGGTCCAGGAAACACGAGTTTCACTCGGGATATGAAACTATTCCCCAGGAACCTCACCTGTCAAGCCCGTCGAGGTCGTCCGTGCTTCCTGCAGACCCAGACAGCCTCGTATCCATCGTCGACGACAGCCTTGCGGATTCCACCGGCGACTTCGTTCCTCCCTCGGTCCACCGCATGGGCGGTTCGCACTTTGATGTAAACGACTGGCTCGGCGACTTGGCAACGCTCGCTTTTCCTGCGTCTCAGCAGATGCTGGCCGTCGCGGGACAACAGAATCCCCAGCCGATGCCGTGGCTCCGCATTGACACGGGGCATGACTTTGACCAAAGCATTCCGGGAGAGTCGCCCGATGAGGGAATCCATCTTCTTCCACTGGAAAGCCCGACGTCGATTCAGGTCAAGGAGCTCGGGCAAGATGACGACGAAACCCTCGTCTCCCCGCTTGCTTCCACTATCTTGGCTGGGCTCACCGACTCCACCACTTTGCTATCCGACTTTTACTTTCAAGAAACGGCCAGGAGCTTCTCCGTCTACGATGGAGGGATGAACCCCTTTCGATCGTTGGTCGGACGCCTCTGGGGCCAGTCTCGTCTCATCTACTGCGCGATGCAGAGCATGGCGGCAACAGGCCTGGAGGATCTGTATCCTTCCCTGGGGCCTATAGGAAAGGAGTACCGCCGGGAGACGGTTTCTCTCCTGATGGCCAATGATGACTGCGACGAGACCTCGCTGCTGGCCTTGCTGATGATTGGGGCCTCTGCCAGCTGGCATGACCCAACAGACAGCGGCGTCTCGCTCTTCAACTCTTTTCAGAACCGCATGCAGAGAGCCACGGCAAGGGCGTACTTTCTAGAAAACAGTAACAACTACCGCTTCTTTCACGAGTCGCTGGTCTACTGGCAGATGCTGCTGTCGTACGTCGTCGATGACTTCCGAATGGGGTCCTATCAGATGTGGGCCAATCCATTGTGAGTTGCTGATACACACAACCACTGTCTGACAATAACTGACGAGATAGACTGGGACCGGTGCAGCTTCCCTCGGCCAACATGCAGGCTCCCCATCCCTGGACGGGCGTTGGACACGAAGTGCAGAAGATCCTCTGCGACATCGGCCACCTCGTCCGATCGCAGAGACAACACGCCCGGCTGCCCGTCACCATAACCCAGGGCCACATCGACCGGCTACAGAACAGCATCATCAAGGCTTTTGAGCTCGAGCGCCGTCTGCTACAGCTGTCGCTCCCATCCGAGGACCAAATCATCAACCCGGCCGACGGCAACACCCCGATTCACCACCTGGTCAAGCTGGCCCAGATCTACAGGCTCGTAGGCCTGCTGCAGCTCTATCGCATCTTCCCGGACATCCTCTGGCAGCGGCTGCAGTCGCCCCCGGAAGACCTAGCCCCGGACATCCAGCCCTTCTTCGACCGGGTGTGCCGCCACGCGACGCCCTGGGACGGCGACAGGGGCTACTCGACGCAAAACCCGGCGCGCCACGACCTCGGCAGCTGGCTGACCATGTTTGCCCTGAACATCCTGGAGCTGTTCCACCATGTCCCCGTCGAGTCTGGGACTCGCGCGTTTCAGCCGTTTTTGCTCGTCGCCTGCGGGAGCGAGCTGCGCGTGCCGCAGTCGAGAGGCCCGGAGATGGGTCTCCCGGCTGAGCTGCAGTCGCAATGCGCCGAGAGCGGCGGCTGCGAGTTTGTGCCGGAGATGTCTCTCAAGGCCGTCGAGGTCTTGCGGGCCCGGGGTATGGTCCTTGGTCGCTTGGAAACACTGGCCCATCTGCTTCCGCCGAAGCCTCACCGGCAGTGCATTTTTGTCGTCAAGGAGATCTGGAGGAAGATGGATGCGCTGTCTTCTGTCATTCCTGGAGTGGATTGTCCGGATGGGTCGCATGATTCGGTGTTTTGGATGGATATCATGATTGAGAACGGCTGGGAAACGATAATGGGATAGGGACCGAGGGCCTTTATTCCGGGGGCGAAATAGTCAGAGATTTACTTTGGAGTGTCACCTACTTCTAATCCTCTTGAAATTGATATGGCGTCAAGGAGTATACCTGGGTAGGCAACGGTATTGAAAAATCAACGATATCATGAGACTAGTCACCGACTCACTAGCCAAGCGTGTTTTATGCTGACAAGTATGCTAAAGGATGATGACGAATTCACGCGTAATTGAACCCAGCAAGCAGCATAGCTGACCCATTCCAGAGCTGAATTATACGCTGTCCACTCCCCTTCAAATCATAGACTTGATCTTGTTTGTCAAGTGCGAAGTCTCGGACTACGGCAACTTGTCTTTAACTCTGCACACCTAGCTCTTGCATTGTAGACTTGACATTTCTGGTTCATGAATCGTGTTACTCATCTTCAACGCCAAAATTCATTTACACGGGCTGACATTATTCAACCATACATTCCATCATACGTCGTTCCAGGTGTTGTATTCTCCCGTTGAGTTCCCACACCTCATCATACGTCATCCTAGACGTTGCATACCCCCGTCAGGTTTCCACATCTCATCATAAATTCATTTCAGTCAACCTCAGTCACTCATTCCAATCTCCATTTCCTCTCCCATCCTTGGAAGAACGGGCTCTCATCAAGTGTCTGAACCTTCCAGTCTTTCTCTATCAAGCCCTCCTCTACCTGAAACCTCTCGTATCTCTCCAAGGCAGGTTTCGCCACGTGCTCGACGTGCCAAGTACCCTTATACTTCATCAGGTTCTCCTTGCCTTCGTTGAGGACCTTGAGGACGATAGAAGGGATGTACGGCTCGTCTTGGAACTCTGAGATGGGGGTGAAGAGCGCTTTGAAGCTGAAGACGATGGCGCCGGAAAGGGGTAGACGGCGCAGCGTCTGCCAGTCGACGCGTAGGTTGAGATCTTCAGGCTTCAACGATGGGTTCTGGACCTCGCGGTGGCCGAAATCGGGATGGTCGGCTGGTAGGTAAAGCGGTTCTCCGATTTCAAGACCCCAAGATCCTCTCTGGATTGGGCTTGCAGCTGGCATCTTGGTGAAGAAGCTTGGCTCAAGTCAGCAAACGTCTAGTTGGCTGGTGCACACGCATTCCAAGACTTACCGGTCCATGCTAAACTCCATCTTTTCCTTGTAGTCGGGAACGGTGCGGTGGATGGCAGGCAACCCAAGCCCCATCTTCTCCTCGAGCTTCCACCCGACGGACGAGCACACAACGCCAGCTCGCAGCACATATCGACCGGTATCGGGATCTCGCAGGGTCATGGCGAAATCTTCAGGGATGTTGTTGAGGAGAACAAGCAGAGGTTCCGTTTCCCCGAGATCCTGCTTGGTGCCGAGAATGTGGTTCACAAACGTGTTGCCGATAACCTCGAACTGCTGTGGGTACCGTAGGCAGACGAATTGCAGGACCATTTCCATGAGCTCTTTGCAAGCGAGCTCGGAGCCGGGCATTGCTTGCAGCACAGCTTTGCCATGCTTGGCATAAAGGTCTTGGCGTTGTTGAATTCGCTCCCTGTAGCTGCTCTCGAGTTCAATCCAAAAGTCGGGCTCCAGCTTCTTGTAGGCTGCATTGTTGAAACAGGGTGTTAGCTGGGGTTTGAAATTGGTGGCTGCCACATACACATGGTTTGATGGTAGGCCCATCTAAACGGTCGATAAGGTCGCGGCGTAGCAGTATCGATGTTGAAGTTGGTGAGCGGCGACGGCGGAGGGACGCCAGATAGTGCGGCGTAGTTGGGAAAGTTGCCTAGGCCCCTGACCTCGCCGACGGTGAAGCCGCTGAATACATAGGTGGAAGGGTTGGCGACTCGATAGTTGGCATCCAGTTTAAGAATTGCATTTTTTGGCGCCGTGGCCAAGTCGAGTGTGCTGAGAGTCGACAGCCCCGGAGCGACTGCGAGAAGCTGTCCACGCTGCGAGGGCGGGAACACCTTGACGTATTCCGCCTCGATGCCCTTCTTGGACTGCGTGGGCTTCGACGACGAGGCCAGACGAGAGGAGAGGCGACTGAAAAACTTCCGGTTGTGGACTAGGGCGTGGACGAGCGAGAAGGCGCCCAAGCACAGGAAAACGCCAAGCACCGCAGGGCCCAGGCTGAGATGGGCAACTTCAGAGAGGACAAGCATGGTGGTGACGCTGGGCGGGTGGCGATAACGATGGACAGGTTTCGGGAACGTAATCGCATGAGCAAGACAGCGACTAGCTTCTTTATGCGTGCTGCCAACAAGCTGCGGGCGAGCCAACCAAAAGATAGCGCTGGACGGAGGGCTGCCAGCCGGGCCAGGTCTGCCGAGGACGGCCGTCTATCACGACCAAAGCAGGACATGTTAGGATAAGGGGAGGGGGCACGGGAGCTCGCGGGCCAGGGAACTGTTACTTGATCGGGCTAGCCGAAGGGACGGAAACGCGGGGAGACGACGTGAGATCAACAGCGTCTCGCGGCGGATGATTGGGTCGTGGCCGAGATGGAGACGCGCCACGAGATTGGGAGTGTAGCAGACGTGCTAACCGGATCAAGATAATCTTGGAGGTGCTGCGCCGGCCCCCACCGTGGTACCACGTAGGACATGGCAGTGATAACGTAGCAAGGGCCTGGAAGCTTCGGATGGGCTCGTCATGCATTCCAGCCAGGATTCCGTCTGTCCAGGCCGAGGTCTGTTGGGCCCGTGACGAGGGCGTGCAGTCGAACGATGCCACGGTTGCCGGAGACGGATAAGGCCCGGTGGATCCCGGCTTCGTCATGCAGCTAAAACAAGGTTGTGGTGCGGCTGGACGACCGTGGCCAAGCCTTGTCAGATCCCGATAGTTTATGTTGATAGCTTATAGCGACTCCGGGAGGGCATTGTGTGTGAGGGTGCCACCAATGACCGAGCGGGCTTGATACTTGATCGAAGAGTTCCGTGGCTTTCCGTTCGTCACGGGTTCACAAAATTGCAGATTGGGGATATGAAGATGATTTTACTAGATAATTATCGGTCAGACAAGGGCGAGCCAAGGCAGCCCAAGTCAGCATCCATCTAGAGCGCAAACAAACAGCCACCCGACTCCTCAGTCCTTCTTCGTCTCCTCGACCACCGGCGAAGAACCCTTGAGCGAACCAGACCCCCGCCCAACGCCCTCGGTCATGGTCATGCTCTGGTCGCTCATCAGCTGGTCCTCCCAGTCCATGTCGGACAGGTAGGCAAAGTCCAGGCCCTTGATCTCGCTCTCCTCGCTGGCGCGGATGTGCAGCCCCGGGATCCGGTTGATGACGAAGAGCAGGATGCACGACACGACAAACGACCAGGCGGCGCACGTCGTGGCTCCGGCCAGCTGCAGCCCGAGCTGGCGCCAGTTGTGGTTCCACCAGCCGCCCGCGTACGAGTCGCCGCTGACGCCGTCGAGGGCCGGCACGAACTGCGCCGCGAACAGGCCCGTCAGCACGTCGCCAAAGTAGCCGCCGACGCCGTGGATGGCGAAGATGTCCAGCCCGTCGTCGACCGAGAGGAGGTACTTGTACTTGGCCGTGTAGAAGCAGACGATGGACGTGAGGAAGCCTACAAGTGCGCTGACGTAGACGGGGACTGGGAGAGAAGTCAGTGAGAAGGTCACGCACAAGAGACGAACGAAGAAAGTCTTACCGAAACCCGCCGCCGGGGTGATGCCCACCAAGCCGGAGATGATGCCGCTGCAGAAGCCAATCAGGGAAAACTTCTTGGTGTACATGTAGTCGAGCAGGACCCAGCCGATGCCGCCGCCGCAGGCCGCAAAGTTGGTGTTGACGACGACGTAGATGGACCGCAGGCTCAGGTTGGCGGTGCTGGCGCCGTTGAAGGCGAACCAGCCGAACCAGATGAAGACGGTGCCGATGCACATGAGCAGCGGGTTGTGCGGCTTGAAGTGCACGCCGCCGCGCTTGGACTCGGCCGCCTTGTCCGTCAGGCGCGGGCCCAGCATGAAGGACCACGCGAGGGCGCCGAAGCCGCTGGCGATGTGCACGGGGCCCGAGCCGGCGAAGTCGTACAGGCCGAGCTTGAAGAGCCAGCCGCTGGGGTTCCATTCCCAGTATGCGAGGCTGGAGAGGCACGGTCAGCGAGTGTGATGTCTCGTGAGAAATCTGTGGGTGGTGGTGCTCACATGTAGTAGACAAAGGTGGTCCAGCAGAGCAGAAACACCATGCTGGGCCAGAGTCTGCCGCGCTCCAGCATGGCTCCGGCCAAGATCATGGCCGTGGCGGTGACAAAGGTGAAGCCGAAAGCAGCGTCTAGTAGAAGCCACAATTAGCCATACGAAGTGAGACCACTCCCCCGAGAATCAAAACCTACAGAGAATATCAGGGACATCCGTGTTGGCGAGCGACGGCGAGGCCAGGACGTTGTGCAAGCCGGCCAGCGAAAGATCGCCCAGGATCGGGTTCGTGGTTCGCGACTGATACAGCGAGTAGCCGTAGACCCAGAACTGGATGCCGCAGGCGCAGGCGCAGAACAGCGACTGCAGGATCATGGTCATGGCCGACTTGCGGCGGTGCATGCCGGCGTACAGGAAGCCAATGGCCGGCGTGATCTGCCAGCAGAGGATGGTGCATACCAGCAGCCAGCACAGATCGCCCTGGAGGTTTGGACCCGTCAGGAATATATCGAGCATGGAGTCGGTTCTCGGCTTACCTTGTCGTACAGGGCGTTGAGGTCCTGCGTGATGGGATCTCCGCCCTGGGGGTCGACGGCATAGTCGGGCCACTCGGTGATGGGCGTGATCTCCGACATGATGGTTTGGCTTGTTCGTCCTGATCGACCGAAGATGTCTGGACGGTTCCGCTTGAAATTCCCACTTATGCTGTCAAAGGTGGAAACCGGCCAAGAGACGCAGGGAAACCCGATACTTATACCTGGTCTCGCCCCCCCCCCATGTCGTACACATATCTCAGACAACGACGCCCAAGTCTCCTTTTCCCGAACGGCCAACACAGGCCTTTTTTGCTTGGCATGTCTTCCAAGACGCCCCACCAAGCCAGGAAAGGCATTGAGAGGCGGAGACACAGGCACGGTGGCCAGGCGTGAATCGGAGTCGAGATAAGCAACACGCACCCAATCTGCGAATGGCGGCCTGGGACTGGTCGAGCCGAGGCGTGCCAAGAGATAAAGCTTTCGTGTCTTGATTAGGCCTTATCTGGGTTGTTGGTGACGCGATATCGGGACCCGCACCGTCCGGGGGTTGACCGAGGTGAGGGCAGTTTTGGAACCTACCCTAAAGCCAGACCGAGGGACAGTTGAGTAGAAGTTGATGTTGGTAATGATTTTGATATTTGTATTAAATATTGACTTGAGATGCTTTTTTACTGGTGGATAGACGTAGACAGATGTAAGATGATAACTGGCATGACGACGACAATAGATTCAAGAGAAGAATAAGGGGAGGAATAACCTCTTTCATATAAGATTAATTAAGAATAATGCGAGACTCTAACTCGCGGAATCACAGCTGAAAACAAGACAGCAATCACATCACACTCAACACCCTCATTGGCAAATTATAATTATTCTACGTCGTACACATTGACGGCTACCAGATTCCCTCATTATGTACATAGCAAAGCATCACCGTCCCACCCGCCGGGCGACAAGCTAGACGACCAGCTAGACGACCAGCTAGACGACCAATGCGGGGGAAATTGCGCCAGACCATCCTCCATAAAAACCCGGGGACTGCTCCAGACTATCGCTCTAAAGAATCAAGGATTATCCACTTTTCTAAGCTTAACGCGGCCTCACAGGATCAGGGAAGTCATTATTCGAATCTCCTCCATCCAACGTCGCCTGGTCGTATTTGATGTTGACCTGTTGTTAATTGATTAGAAAGCGGCGGTGCCGTGCAAAGGGGAGCCAACTTACGGCCGTGGTTCGGATGATGCCGTTGTATGTCATAATCTCTTCTTCGCTCTCGTTGGGCGAGTGGCCGCGGATCTCCGTGTGGGTCTTGCCGGTGTGCATGTCCTTGAGCGGGAACGTCCCGTTGGTGACGGTGATTCTTCGGCCGGTGCCGGTGCCGTAGTTGGGCGTGTTGTAGTCTCGGTCGTTGCTGCTCTTGTTGGAGAAGAGACCAGGGAACATTCTCCGGAACAGCGGGCGGAGAGCGGGGCCGCAGCAGGCGATGATGGCCAGGTTGACCTCGACGCTGCTCAGCGTGTCTCCGAGGGTGTTTCTCGAGTCGTAGTTGGGGTCCTTGTCGTAGAACTTTTTGCGCAACTCGTTGACGCGGACAATGGCGACGACGGTGACACTAGTCGGAGTCAGATATCAAGTTTGGTAGAGAATCCGGGGTATACTGACACGCCACCGATGAGGAACACAACAATTAGGCCGACCTTGGCGGCGACGCGCATTCGCAGCCCGAGGAAGACCCAGAAGGGAATGAGCAGCACGAGGAAGTCGGTGGCGATGGTGATGATGGCCGTGGAGATGTAGAACATGGGCCCGTCAATCTGGCGCTTCCGTTCGATGGAGAGGTCCCAGTAGGCGTTGATGGGGATGGTCTGGAAAATGACGGTAAGGAAAATGGCCACCGAGAAGGCAATGTTGAAGGCGTTGAGGGCGTAGATGGACCATCGGATGCGCTGCTGATGGCCGCCGAGACGCAGCAGGAAGTAGAGGATCGACGACTTGACCAAGGCGAGGATCGGGTTGTAGAGGACCTGGATGATCCAGTTCCAGAACAGCACCGGCTCGACATTGTAGGTGTCAGGCAGGGACTTGGTAGGGAAGCCAATGTAGTCGTACTTGAAGACTGCGAGGGGGCGAGGTGTCAGCGACGCGAGGCGAGGCGATGATCAGCTTTTTGACTTACACATGTAGTTGGGAACAAGCATTGACAGCGAAAAGGCCTGCAGATCCCAATGTCAGCGCACGGCCACGAGAGCAGAGAATGTCAGAAACGAACCATGGCGGCGGTAGTAAGCCAGTCATCTAGAAGGGGGAAAGAAAGGGTTAGCCCAGATGCAAAGCATGAACCGATCATGGCGAGCGAGCACGTACCAACGCCGATCTGCTTGGTGGTGACGCGCGAGTACATGCGGATGCCCCAGACGGTAAAGGCCAGAAAGGTCATGAGGAAGATGATGGCGACGGCGCCCTGCTGGAGGGGCGTGGTCGGCAGCTCGCTGACGGGGATCCAGCGCGCCTTGAGGCCGACGCTGTCGGTGGCGATGCCCGTGTGGGCGGTGAGGTAGTTGAGGACGCCCATTGCTCTTTTCGTTTGCCTTTTGTGTTCTCAAAGAATGGAGGACCTACGAAGGAGAGCCGGTGAGGAGGGGGTTGGGTTAAAGGAGTGTGATGGGCGACGAGACGACGGCCTGAAAGCAAAGACACACACAAGCCCAGAACACCCGCG
Organism: Neonectria ditissima; assembly: GCA_001305505.1. Taxonomy (NCBI): domain Eukaryota; kingdom Fungi; phylum Ascomycota; class Sordariomycetes; order Hypocreales; family Nectriaceae; genus Neonectria; species Neonectria ditissima. Next base: position 284,899 of record LDPL01000003.1, read on the forward strand.
AAGAAGGGGGACGTTGGGGGGGAACAGAAACACAGGCTGTGTTAAGTGTCTCGTCTCGTAACGCAGCAGAAGCTCGAAAAGTGCCCAGCCGGAGCAGGAACCGGGAGTGGGCCACGGAATTCATATACTATATGCACGCACACCTCGTGCCAACTTCCCTCGATGCCGTCCGCCCTCCCATCTCCTTTTGGATGCAGTTTAGTGTGTGCGTGTGTGTGTGTGTGTGGCCGGTGTCATCTCAGCTAGCAGGTTCCTGCGTGTAGCAGAACGAGTCTGAGCTTCTGGGAACCGCGCCGCCCGTTTGCGGGAACGTAATGGCGACGATGTCTAGGCCTGCGGCGCTGGATACGGCAACGGTCTAGACGAGGGCGGTGACCCCGGGCTTTCCCAGTCGAGCCGAGCCCGGGTTTCTTTTTGGACTCTACGTGTGTACGTGTGTGTACGTGTGTGTACGAGTGTGTTCGTGTGTCTGTCTTGATTCTATCTAGCGGAAAGTTCCGAGTGACTGGTTCGCGCGCCGTAGTTGGCCGCCACGAAATGTCGAGGCTACGGATTCTGGGTTCGCACCGCGAGAACTGGGTCCGGCGTCTGACGTTTGTGAGGGGCTGGCTGGTTTGACTCGTCCGTCAGCCACCGAAGCACGGCATCGACGACGCTACCCTGACAACGCTTGACTTTTTCTCGTGCGCGCTCTCCGCGGAGAGTGGAAAAAAAAAAGAGAAGAGGATGAAAATAAGGGCAAAAAAAAGAGAATTAAAAAGGTTGGACCAGGGGTGGGCTACTAGCACCGGCACGCACGTCCTGGGTCCCGCGTGTTCCATGCCAGGTCCCCTTCCCCTGCTCGCCAGGTTAGGCCTCGTTCCTCGTTCTATGCCAGGTTTGTTCTTTCTCGCCTCCGCAGCAGCGCTTCCCCTAGATTTCCACGGTCGGTGGCCGAGATTGCAGCATGCAATCGATGCCCGGCGATGTAACAGACGGGCAGCGGAAGCCAAGCCGTGAACATCCGCCCCCCGGCGCTAGGTCGCCCGACCAGCAGGACAAGGAAGAGGGGACGACGCGTTCCGGGGTGCCGGGGGCCTGTGAGAGGCGCGAGTTGGTCCCTTGTCTAGTCTTGCTTGTAGGGGGGGGTCAAGGGCCTAGCTTTGCTCGTACATAGTAGGGGCGCGAGTCTTTAGCCTGCTGCGGCTAGCTCCTTGGCCGAAGAAAGGGCTGTTGGCGCGACTCACTCAAACCCTCTTCTCTGGGTCCCCCTTCCCTAGGTTCCTCGTCTCCTGCGGCCTTCTGACAGAATGACAAGCAAGCGTGTCGCAGAAGGTCTCGGTTAGCTGGCAGCAAGCAGCCACGGCGGGGATCAAGCTTCTGTCCAGCAGGGGGGGACCGGGATGATGCTGCGCGGGAGAAGAGAGAGAGAGAGACAAGAGACAGACAGACAGACAGACAGGCAGACACACAGAGCAAATGCCTCTTTGCTTTTTCGACATGGTTCGCCGAATCTCAGTTGCCCCCGTCCGATGATCTGCTTCTCCTCAGTCCACAACCCGCAAACCCGCTGCCCAGAGCCAGACGAGCCGCAGATCCGATCATCTTTCCCCCCGCAAAAAGACACTGAGGGTCCCTCCCTTCCCGTTCCGTCCCCCTTCTCTCGTCCCCTCTTTCGGTTCCCCGCAAGATGAGCCTCTTTCAGCTCCACGACCGGCCGGTAGTGGACGGTTGGCCCTACTACTTCCCCCCCCTAGCCCACGGAGCACGGCTGCGGCATTTGGGCCCGTTTCTGTCAGGCTCGGCCGCCCAGCAAGAGAGAGGACATGGGAGATTATCCGCTTTCCCATGGCCGCGACCACAACTCCCTGTCCGACCTTTCTTACCCTTACTGCTTGTGTATTCGTACTGCGGCCGTATTGGTGTGTTGGCCGGTTCTGGAACGCCACTAACTGGGCTTAAACCAGGCACGGCAACCCGCCAAGGTTCCGGCACCAACAGAAGCGGCAGGTGAGTATTCTGCAACGAGTTGGTCTAGACACAACCAACGGCCCGACGAGAGAGAGGAACACCCCCCCCTGAGTTATTACCAACCCGGGTTCATGCCCCGGGTACGCGAAGCCGCCACTGCGAGTTGGCTACGCGGTACGAAGACTACTACTGGGAGGGCGGCTGGCTCTGGGGCGCGGCGCGGTACGAAGACTAGTTAGTACTTGGTAAGCCCTTGGGAAAGCTGCTATTCTTCAGGGACCCGGGGGGCTAAGTTGCACTGCTGCGACAGCGGCTTCTAAGCGACGTAGACGCCACTGCACGCCACGGGCATAAGCTTACTTTGCTAAGGACTCGAGAAGGCGGCCGACGGATGGCATTAGTGGACGGTAAACGGCACCATTCCCTTAGTGGGAGGGGAAGAAGGGCTGGCCTACTCTTCATGTGCCGAGGGTTACGCGGCAGGTAATATGGCTGGCTATATCGCAACGCTTCTATGCAATGCCGGCATGGCACACATGCAGCACCACTGAGCCATTACTCGATGGGCGCATGCAACGGCGCACCACCAACCTTGCCTCGTTGGTGCAGCTGCCGAGTCATCGCCCCGGTCCGTTCTTCCTTCAGCCAACATCAACCAGGGGGTGTCATCGAGAGGCAACAACCCTCGACAAGGGTGCCCTAGATGCGGCATATGCAGAGCACCCAGCAAGCAGCAGCATTAACTCGACTAAATTGCCAAGGTTCCTGGTTCCTGGCCTCCTCCTCCTCCTAGATTAAACAAGGCCAGGCACCGGGAACTCGGGTTGAAGAACAGGCCAAGGCAGTGAAGCCGCCATGCCGCGCCCCTGCTCACTCCACCACCGCATTTGTTGCTCTCTCTTCTGCCCTGCCAAAGGTCTAGACGTCCCAAGAGTCAATGGTTTCCGAGACTATCGAAAAACTGCTGATGGACGAGAGATTCCCTTCGACGGAATATTGAGCTCGCGGCTAATTGCCGAACCCTTGGAGTTCTCCTCCCCCCCCTTCCACAGCAGCCGGGCAAACTCCACGTGGGGAGTTTATATACGCTTCGTAGTCGGGCGTCTTCTGCTCTCGTCTCTGCTTCTCACCACGCCTGCTCCTGTCCCTGATCCTCCCGGTCGCCTTCAGTAGATCCTTTCTCGCAAAGGTTCTTCTTCCCCCCAAGGCTAGTTCGCGTTGGCAAATCAAACAAAGCTTCCCCCTCTTGGAGTTGCTTTCCCACCTTCTTTTTTCCCTATCCAAGCCACACCACCTACACTCTCTCTTGGTCTTGTTCCACACAGCAGACGCCATGCAGCTCAACCGACGCCTCTTGGTCGGGGGTCTTGTCACCCTCCTGGCCTCCCACGTGGTAGCCCAGACCATCATCGTCGATGGCGAGGAAGTCGGTACGTTTCCCAAGCTTCAGCTGCCCTCGTATCCTGGTACAAGGTCACACTGCTAACGCATCTCGACAGACGCCACTGAGAACAACCTCGACGAGCCCACCGAGGTCGTCGCCGGAGACTACCTCCCCGAGGAGAAGATCCAGCTGACCCCCGACGCGCTGGCCAACCTGACGGACCTGGAGCTCACCAACGTCACGGTCCTGTACTTTGACGAAGGCGAGGCCAGCCGCAAGCGCTCCTCGGGCCCCAGCTGCAAGGTCTTCCCCGGCGATGCCTGGTGGCCCAGCACCGTCATCTGGCAGGTCCTCAACCTCGTCACGGGCGGCAACCTCATCAAGACGGTGCCCATCGGCGCGCCCTGCTACGACGACTCGGGCGCCTACAACGCGGACCGCTGCACCACCGTTATCAACGGGTTCACCAACTCGTTCCTGCAGTAAGCCATGCACGCCTCTCCAGTTCATGCAGCCAACTAACCCTCTCCAGCGAGGCCGACCCGACCTCGGTCATGTCGCCGCTGTACCAGGGCCTCACGTGCCAGCCCTCGGAGGATCCCGCCGGCAGCTGTTCCCTGGGTGGCTTCCCCTCGTATGTCGTTGACGCGCAGAACGTCGCCCATATCCAGCTGGCCATCAACTTTGCCCGCACGCTGAACCTGCGTCTGGTTGTCAAGAACACCGGCCACGACTTCAACGGTCGTTCTGTCGGTGCCGGTGCTCTGTCCATCTGGACCAAGAACTTCAAGAGCATCAAGTACTACAAGACCTATAAGACGTCCAAGTACTCTGGCCCTGCCATCAAGGTCGGTGCTGGTGTTATTGGCCAGGAGGTCTATGCCGCCGCTGAGCAGTATGGTGTCACTGTTGTTGGTGGTGAGGGCATGAGTGTGGGATATGCTGGTGGCTACCTTGCTGGTGGTGGTCACTCGCCTCTCTCTCCCCTGTACGGTATGGGTGCTGATCAGGTAAGCATCTTCTCTAACACCACACAAGACACACTACTCAAGACACCCTACTCAAGACACCCTACTCAAGACACCCTACTCAAGACACACTACTAATCCTTCATCCAGATCCTGAGCATCGAGGTCGTCACCCCAGACGGTCGCTTCATCACCGCCAACGAAAAGGAAAACACTGACCTCTTCTGGGCCCTCAGCGGCGGCGGCGGCAGCACCTTTGGCGTCGTGACTTCGTACACGGTCAAGGCCTTCCCCAAGATCAAGGCGGCCGTCATGAGCTTCTCCTTCAGCACCAGCTCCACCGTCTCGCACGAGGTCTTCTGGCTGGCCGTCCGCGCCTTCTGGAAGGCCATCCCCACCTTCAACGACGCCGGCAACTACGAGTACTGGAACATCTTCCACACCGGGCCCGACACCGTGACCTTCTCGCTGGTGCCCTGGTTCGCACCCGGCCACACCCTCGCCGAGCTGCACACTCTCAGCGCGCCGCTCTTCGCCATCTGGAAGGAGCTCGGCATCACCTTTGACGTGACCGAGTCGGAGCACGCCAGCTACTACCCGGCGTGGAAGGCCGGCTTCCCCCGCGAGCAGGTCGGCGGCACCGTGTCCAAGACGGCCGGCCGGCTGTTCCCCCGCGAGAACTTTGACGACGCGACCAAGTTCGAGGCCACCTTCCAGGCGCTCAAGGGCCTCTCGGACAAGGGCGGCCAGCTCATCGGCTTCGGCATCACCGGCGGGCCCGGCCCGTACCCGGACAACGCCGTCAACCCGGCGTGGCGCGGCGCCGCCATGTTCGCCATCTCCGTCATCAACTGGGACGAGGGCAGCTCGTGGAGCACCATCGCCCAGCGCAGCAAGCTGCTGACCAACGAGTGGATGAAGCCGTGGCGCGACGTCACCCCCGGCAGCGGCACCTACGCCTCCGAGTCGGACGTGACCGAGCCCAACTTCAAGCAGTCCTTCTACGGCACCGCCAAGTACGCCCGCCTGTTGGACATTAAGAACCAGGTCGACCCCAGCGGCCTGTTCTACGCTCTCCAGGGTGTCGGCAGCGACGCGTGGTACGTCACCGGCCAGGTCGACGGTGTTCCCACCCAGAACGGCCGCCTCTGCCGCGTCTAAAGTGTATAGCGCATACAGACGCGTTGCTCTTTGTTTCTGTGGCGTATCATGTACATAGACGCCGAACTGTAGATGGTCTCAACTATAGACTTAATGTCAGCCGATATCAGCTTAGCTGAACTCCAGCCCTTAATGCTGTCGGGATTAAAACCTAATACAAGACGATGAATCGTCGAGAATTTGATAACATGGTATTTGCTCGCTTGTGATGACCTGTTACTTGTGACTGACTATACACTGGTTGAAACGTGCTCCTAAAAATAGAGGACCGCTTCTGGAAATTGTGGTTTCCTCATTCATGAGTAAGCGTGACTGACGGCTGCTCTGAGTAGTCCGGTGCCTCGCTTTCGCATTCCTTAAGTGAGCGATTTGAAATTGAATGGAAACCGGCCGCAACCAGCCCCAGCTGAAAAAGCCGGTAATTTCAGGTCTCGAGTCCTAGCCAGTCGCATTTTCCTCACGCATACCGGGCGGGCTGAACTTACTATGGTCTGCCGTCGCTGCTGGATGGCGGCGCTTCAAGGCGGAGCCAAGCATGCAACATTTGTTTCGTCGTTGCCTCCGTACTGATCGATACGGATTTACGAGACGGAGGATCTGGATACGCGGTTCGAGGGGAGTGCGCTAGCAGACGGCCTCAGTTGCTCGAGTTCTGGAATTATAAAAGCTGGCGAGCCCCGGAGCTTCGATCGAGACGGTCTGATGTCTTTCTGAGGGGAAAGTGGAGCGTTCGAAAGGTCGTTTGATCTAGGATCCAGCGGAATGCCGGATGCCTCCATACGCGTATCCAGGGCCCACGTCCCAAGTCGAAAATAGCAGCGCGCTGGACTCGGCAAATTCCGGGCTTTCCATCTCCGGTGCATCCGCACGCTGGTTAGTGAGTCTTTTGCTGAGTACTTGCTGTCTAGAGAGGCTGGCCTACTGGACAGAAATTGGGTGTTGCCGTGGCTCTTTAGCTAATCTAGAGTTCTAGGTCATCTCGGTGGCTGCGAGCGACGGACTCGCGGAGACGTCAAGCTCCCCGACGCCAGGTTTCTGACAGATTGAGACTTCAATAGTCGGTTCTCGACCAACCTGACGGTGGACCATCCCTCCTTACTCGCCGAGCCAGTTAGTGCCAGTGGGACGATTCCCGGGCGTCATCATGAACGGGGCCGCGGTTATGCATAAGGCGACGATGCAGATGGAGAGACTTGGCGCCAGGAGTCCAGATTGGCTTCTATGGTGGTCCCAACGCGGTTCCATGATCCGAACAACCGAGTCGCATCGGGAAGACACTTGCAGCTCGGCCTCGTGGGCGCAATGGTAATCTTTGGATCACGCTTCGCAGGGGACGGGCAGGAACAGGCAGGGTTGAGCAGCGAGGCTGAATCGCCGCGCGCGGGGTGGACGGGGACGCGCGTCTCTCTCTCTCGTTCGAGCGATCAGCCTTGCGCGAAGCTCAATCTCCGGGTCCACGACCGTGTGTCACCACTCAGGTCGCCGGTTGCAGTGCAACTCGACAGGCTTCTGGCGCGGATGATGCCGCAGGTGGACTGAGGGGGGATGACGTACCCTTCTTCAGCCCTGTCCCCGGAGATTTCGTCCAGAAGACTGAATATGGATTGCTGCTAATTATGGATAGGGCAGGATGGACCAGAAGAGGGAAAGAAAACAAAAAAAGGGATGTTTCTCAAGACCGTGAGCTATGAGGCGCGGTGATGGAGGGGCAGCCTTTTTTCCTTTCCCTTCCCTCTTCTGGTCCAACCTGCCAAGCACACAGGCCGACTTCCGAATGCCCACCAATCAAAGAGCCATGATGCGTGGATCTCACGGGTTTTGCTTACGGGGACTCGGGGGCTAGCAGCGTCACGGATCGAGCTAGAACGAAGGCCAACTGCCAAACCGCAGAGAAGCCTTGTTGGGGTGAGCCTGCGTCTCGCTTTTCGCTTTCGCTTTCTCCCCCTCGTATCAAAACCGACCACCACGTCTCTCCCCCACCCCGGCGCGTTGACCAAGCATCAAATATCACCGTCGCGGCTCCGGAATCCCAACACGTCGTCGTCGTCGTCGTCGTCGTCGCGAGAGGAGAGAGATCAGCAAACACCATGGCCGCCAGCCTTTGCCACTGCTAACGACACGCGCCACCTCCTCCCTCCACGAATACCGAACCCAACTAACCCCTGGATTTATTCACCCCCCCCCCCCCTTCTTGGCAAAAAAAAAAAAATGTCCCCCGTCGCCGAGTCCGCCGGCCCCGGCTCCGGATCCGGCCCCAGCCCCAGGCTGCGCCGCGCCCATCGCAAGTCGCGCAACGGCTGCCGGGAGTGCAAGCGCCGGCACATCAAGTGCGACATGGGCTTCAACGCCGCCTCCGTGTCGCCGACCGCCACCGGCGAAGCAGCAGCAGCAGCAGCGGCGATAGCTCCCGGCGCCCGCCCGCCCTGCAGCAACTGCGCCGTCAGCGAGCGCACCTGCGTGTACCCGCCCACGGCCCCCGTCTCGGCGCCGTCCCGGACCCAACAGCAGCAGCAGCCGTCGACGCCGGCGTGGACCACCAACAGCCCGGCCGAGAGCCCGGCCGAGAGCACCACCTCCAGCGCCGGCGCCGGCGTGCCTCCCGCGCAGCACCCGCACCCGCCGCCGCCGCCGATGACGCTGCTGTCGTCCAACCCGTCTACCGCCGAGCCCGGGTCGCTGCTGCACATGATCCTCGTCGACGACGCCCCGCCGGCGACGCTTCCGTCGCTGACCGACTTCTTCGGCGACCCGATGGCGTCGGGCCCGGACCCGGCGCCGCCCGAGTCCGTCTTCACCGCCAAGCACCTCGCGCTGCTGCACCACGCCCAGACGGCCTGCCCCTTCGGCACCGACATGATGCGGCCCATCATCGACCTCGCCATGGCCTGGGCCTACGACGCCCCCTACGCGCTGGACCAGATGCTCACCCTCTCGGCCGACCACCTCGCCGCCACATCTCCCGACGACGCCGCCGCCGCCGCCGCCCATCGCCACACGGCCACGGAGCTGCAGGCCCGCGCCCTCATGTGCTTCAACCGCAAGTCGCACCACCTCGCCAGCGAGCGCTACGACGAGACCTTCATCCCCCGCTTCCTCTTCGCCTCGCTCCTCAGCGTCCACGTGCTGTACGAGACCTTTTCCCACCCGCAGTTCCGCGCCAGCTACCACGTCTTCATGGACCGCTTCCTCGAGTCCATCCACCTGCACCGGGGCGTCCGCACCGTCATCGACTCCAAGTTCCGCATCAACATCGAGACCAGCCTGCGCCCGTTCCTCGTCCACATCAAGGCCGCCGAGGCCGCCATCACAGAGGGAGGCACCGAGTGCGTCCAGCTCGCCCGGCTCATCGACGCTTCCGACCTGGGCCCGGCCACCGTGGCCGCCTGCAAGAGTGCCGCGCACAGCTTGCAGTGGGCCTTTAACATCCACGCCAACCTCGCCAGCGACAACAACGTCCACGCCGCAACCGCCTTCCCAACCTTGCTGACGTCCGAGTTTGTCGACGCGCTGCGCAAACACCGCCCCGAGGCCCTGCTTGTCCTGGCCCACTATGGCGTCTTGCTGCATCGGTGTCGCAGATCCTGGATCGTCGGCGATGCCGGCGCGTTCCTGATCCGCCTCATCGCCAATTACCTCGGGAACTTCTGGCAGGAGCCAATGCAGTGGCCCCTGGAAGAGCTCAACAGCGACCAAGGTTGAAACACCGGGGTATGCGAGGCGCTAATAATCATCGCCGTCTCTGTCGTAAGCAGCTCGAGGAGGAAGTTTATTCGGAGAGGAATATCCACCTGTAACTACGAGATACCACCATGGGTACGGCGACCCAGCTTCTACCAGTCATGCCGAGAGTGGCTACGCGGCTGGTACGCTACACTCTACACAACTGGCATATCCAACACCGAGACGGATTGGATCATGGCGTGCCAAACCAGTGGCTCCTCAGCCGAGCCGCGTGCAGGCGTAGATCTTGAGAGTCACCGCGAGCCGAGCAAGCTGTTTGCATAGCAGAAAGGCTGGTTCGCAATGTATCTTAGCATATTTAGACAGAGAGAGAAGCTATCTTCTCAAGACAGCCATCATCTCATATTCCCCGAGCCCAACTTCAACCCCCGTTTTCACCTCCAGCCTGAATGAGCCGTCGACGTGCTTGCCGCTTTGAAAACAAGGCGCAAACTCCTCCCAGTCCGCCTGAGGACCTAGCCATACAACGACGCTGACGCTGAGGTTCATCTCGACGACAGCCTGCAGGTACCGAGCCACCAGGGACGGCTGGCGAGGATACCCAAACATCAACGCAGAGACGCGGCCATCTTGCAGCCTCGACGACAGCTCCCACGTTCCGCGGACCGTGTTGATGGCTTGCTCGGGCAGATATCTGTTGGCAGGCGCCCCGGACCCAAGCTGATGCACCTCCACGCCCTCGATGAGCAAGGTCTTTTGATTTGGATCTTGTTCTTTTGACTGGACATGTGCGAGCAGAAGCGCCTCGAGGAGTCCTGTGCCGCTGCCGATGGACAGGACAATCCGCGGATGGGCGGATGCTGGAAGCTTGTCGCTGGAGAAGATGGAAGTCAGGTGGTCGAGGAGCGTCGAGGACAGACTGAGACAGCAGTCTGCGTGGCGGAGTGGAGCCTCTGTTAATTCGAGGGCGAGGGGATTCATAGTCATGCGGAAGGACGTGTGGGGATGAGATGGATGAGTGAAAATTCGACGCCGGAGCTGCACAGATTCTAGACTCCGCTTTCTGACCCGCCCACCCGTCAATCACGGCGCTTTCGCCTGGGTCGAGAAGTCGAGTTGAGAAAATGATTGCCCTGCATTTTCTTCATCCTTTCCACAGCGATCCGCTATCGAGGGCATTTGGTGATTTTCTACATACTCGAAAGCCGATAAACCAGGTACGGATCCGTCGTCTCACCAGGTCGCTCTAAATTCAACCTCCTGCTCGTCACCGTAGAGCAAAGCCAAGTCCTGAATCCAATGAAACAAGCAAGATCCGCATCCACTCCTCGCACCAAAAACATTCAACTCAACGAGCTCCGAAATTCCGCTATTCTCGTCGTAGAATACATCGAACGAGTAGCCTTGTTTCAGCAACAAGTTATCCAGCTCGTTGCTTGTGTCCAGGTCGGCGAGAATCTGCTGGTGAATGCCCTTGATCCCTTCCCAGATGGTGTCTGCCACCTTGGCCATTGCCTCAGTCTGCAAGCCTGAGTAAATCCAGGGCTTGTGCCAGCAGTATTGGCTGACTGCGGCGATGGCTCCTTTTCCGGGTGAGCAGTACACTCGATACTCACGCTTGCTTGCCATGCGGTCGTCGAAGGGCAGAAACGTAATCTCAACTGTTGCGGAATGCGATTCAAGACTTTTCAGCATGTCGTTCCGCGCCCTCTGTGACGTAGTCAAGCACAGGAGAATGTCGTCGATGGAATGCAACGACAAGCGGCCCGGAACTCTGCGCCTGCCATCCTTTGGCGAACACCCGTCCAAGCGCATAAAGAGGCCCTCGGCTGGAAAGTGAAGAGCTGACAGCGCGGGGACGATCTCTTCGTGGATGTCCTCCTTGTATGCGCGATTCAGCTCGCCCGTGATGATGGACCCGGCTGCGGCATCGACGAGCAGCTTGGCCTGCGACGGGGAGAGGCAGACTGTTTGCACCGCTGCAGCATCGAGGTTTCGCGTCCGGAGAATCAAGGGCAGCCATCGAGCAAAGGAGTACGGGGCCTCGGAGGGGCGCGGGAGGTCAATCTCGTCGATGGAGTGGAAGCAGGTGTTGAATTTCGAGGATGGGGTGTTTTGACAGTCGGCGGCGACGTCGGTGTAGTTGATTCTGACCAGCTTCATGGCGTAGAGCAGTTGTGGTCGATGGTATCGTGGAGTTGAGGTGGCGACTGCTTGTGTTTGTTGATTGCTCGGGTTGAAATTGGTTGTGTCACCGTGAGTAACGAGGTGTTGACCACGTGCAAGGCCATCACGGTGACTCAATGCACCCCGCTCAGGCAGATTTAGCAAACCACAAGACGAACCTTCAAGTTGTTCTAGTTGGTAAAAATATATGCTTTATAATTGTCTGTTCGCTACGAGGCTGCATACAAGATAGCGCGACTTCCCAATTCTCCAAGGAAACAATTTAGTTGACCAGCAAAATCGAGTCCGAGAGGACAAGACGTACTGTAAATCTAATATTCTTTGTGTTCTGTTACCTGTGATAGTCTATCAACATCGTCCTGCCGGTTTAACTTGCCATCGACGTTTATATGCCCATGCTGATAAGTAATCGCGCTGCAAATGGCCCCAACGTTGGAAAACGAGTACCTGGTGCATGTTAGTAGAACAATTGAGGAAATTCAAGACCAAAATATCACAAGCTACGTGCTGTGCGCTGTTGCTACCGCTGGTTCCATATCAATGGCTGCTTGACGCACTTCTTTTCGGAGCCACACTAAACAGAGAGTAAGGTAAGCAGGTAAAATAAAACACTATACACTAAGGTTACTATACTCTCTTTATAGCCTTTTTCTTAGACTTAGGGTTTCCTTAAAACTAAGATTACTAGGACTAAGAAAAAGAAATTAGATATTATAATAATATTATATTATAAATTATTTATAAAGATATTTTATTATATATTCTTTAGATCTAAATTTAATATAGCTCCTTTTTAGCACAGAGTACTTTCTTTCACCCGCTTAAGAGGGTGCCGAATCCAATAACTAACGCTACATATGGTGGGACGCGATAATCGAGATAAAGACGGACATCACCTAGGCCCCAAGGACATGTGAATATGTGGGCGTGTGTGGCGTTGAAAGTAATTAGGCTATCTGTCCAGCAAGATACGAAAAGGTCGCATCCTCGCCCACCGAAGACAAGTTGGTCAACGTCTAGGGATGCAGTTTTCGACGACGCAGATTCCAGCCTCGCGTCTTTGATGTCGTTGAAATTCCCTGTGGGCCACGGTCTCCAAAATGCCTCGCACCCACTGTCCGTAACTTGACTCGCTGTGCGCAATCATCTGGCCCGCTCGCGGCAATCGCATCTCCGGTATTCACGTCCAGCTGAAGCTTTGCGTCCATCGTCTGGCTCGTGATAAGACCCGGCTGGACTGGACTTGGACGGGCTAGAGGCGCCACTGGCTGCAAGATTTTCAGCTTCGGCTGCAGCATTTAAGAATTTTCTTTTCATGTGGTAATGCAATCATGATTGCTTCACCTTATCAAGGCGGGCTTCTGTTAGTAATCTGGGGGAGTCGGCTGTGGCCCCCCCACATCTGCACTGGAATGTGGGAAAAGCCACTTAATTACTGTAGTGTTTGGAGTCGGGCCCTTGTAAAATTTCCGAAGGAACATGCGTAATCGTGTTAGTCACGGGCGACACCAGGTAAAGCAAGCGATAAAACAACCTAGGTAGTTATACTACTTACCTATCCTCTTTAATAAGTACTTTTCTTTATACTTAGGGTTCTTCTAATACTAAGAGTATTAGGGCTAAATAAATTAAGTGTTTTAATAATATAAATATTATTAGTATTTATAAAGATAATTTATTACTTATCCTAAACGCTTTAGTGTGCGGTGTTTTCTTTCACCCGCTCGCACGGCTCCTTTATCGCAAGTCCCAGGGCTTCTTCCCCACGATCCCCCAGCGCCGTTGCAACGTCTGCCCGCCAATGAGGCATCCCGGGACGTTTGCGAACCATGGCCGGCGGCGGATCCCCGGCGGCCGGGACGAGCTTGCTAGACCGCATGGGGCCGTGAGGTTGGGATCCGCCAGCGCCTTATCACCGCGTTGCAGCCGTGACGAACATGTTGCACTGTCTGACCGCAGAGATAAGGCGCTGCCCGACGGCAGATGGAAGCACACGGCGCACAGGGCTTATCACGAAGTCGGAGGATGATCGACACGTTGGACAAGGAGGAAAAAAAAAAAAGGTTGTCCGGTACCGCAGGAATGCTACCGCGTGTGAAAGACATTTTGTACATAAGGCCCGCCAAGATCCGGGGCTTCTTGGCTGCTTTCCTCTGTAGCAGTCCGTCCCGCTTGGCAACACGACCTTGATCCACCACACCGCCCGACGCCATCACCACTGAGACCGACAGCGACACAGCGACACAATGGCGGCCACAGTCGCGCTGGACCAAAGCTACGGCTACGGCATCGTGCTGGGGCTCGGCTTTGCCTTTGCCTTTGGTAAGGACTGCAAGCTCCACGGATTCCCAAGCATGACTAACACACCCCAGCCATGATCCTCACCACCTTCATCCTCCGGCGCTACAACTCGGAGCTGCAGACGTCCGAGATGTTCACCACGGCCGGCCGCACCGTCAAGTCCGGCCTCGTCGGGTCCGCCGTCGTGTCGTCGTGGACCTGGGCCGCCACCCTGCTGCAGTCGTCGGGCGTGTGCTACCGCTACGGCGTCAGCGGGCCGTTCTGGTACGCATCCGGCGCCACCGTCCAGATCCTGCTGTTCGCGACCCTGGCCATTGAGCTGAAGCGCCGCGCACCTAATGCTCATACCTTTCTCGAGGTCATCCGCGCCCGCTACGGGACCATGGCCCACGTCGTCTTCATGGTGTTTGGCCTCGTCACTAATATCCTCGTCTCGCTGATGCTCATCGTCGGCGGCTCGGCTACCGTCAACGCCCTCACCGGCATGCACACCATCGCCGCCATCTTCCTGCTGCCGCTGGGCGTCGTCATGTACACCCTCGTCGGCGGGCTCAAGGCCACCTTCCTCACCGACTGGGCCCACACCTTTATCCTGCTCATCATCATCATCATCTTCTCCCTGACCACCTACGCCACCTCTGATACCCTCGGGTCGCCAGCCGCCGTCTACGATGCCCTCGTTGCCGCCTCTGAGCGCCACCCGGTCGCCGGCAACGCCGAGGGCAGCTACCTCACCATGCGGTCCAAGGAGGGAGCCATCTTCTTCGTCATCAACATCGTCGGCAACTTCGGCACCGTCTTCCTCGACAACGGCTACTACAACAAGGCCATCGCCGCGTCGCCTGTCCACGCGCTGCCCGGTTATCTCATCGGCGGCCTCTCCTGGTTCGCCATCCCCTGGCTCACCGCGACCACCATGGGATTGGCAGCCTTGTCCCTCGAGAACAACCCTCTCTTCCCGACGTACCCCGACCGCATGCCCGACGCCGCAGTCAGCGCGGGTCTCGTGCTTCCCTATGCCGCCGTGGCTCTCCTTGGAAAAGGCGGTGCCGTAGCCACGCTTCTCATCATCTTCATGGCCGTCACCAGCGCAACCTCGGCTGAACTGATTGCCGTGTCGTCCATCTTCACTTACGACTTTTACCGCACCTACATCAAACCCGACGCCCCTGGCAAACAGCTCATTTGGATTTCCCACTTCATCGTCGTCGCCTACGCGCTCTTCATCTCCTGCTTCTCCGTCGGCCTCTACTACGCTGGAATCTCCATGGGCTATCTCTACGTCATGATGGGGTGCATCATTTCCTCCGCTGTGCTCCCGGCTACCTTGACGCTCATCTGGCCCAAGCAGAATAAATGGGCGGCTAGTTTGTCGCCTGTGCTGGGCCTGATTGTGGCCTTGATCGCTTGGCTGGTCACGGCCAAGAAGGATTGCGGTTCTCTCAGCGTCGCTTGCACCGGCTCCAACAACCCTATGCTGGCGGGCAATGTCACTGCCCTTCTCTCCCCACTCGTTTTCATCCCTATCCTGACCTACGCTCTGGGGCCTCAGAACTACGACTGGAAGAGCATGATGGACATTCGCAAGGGAGACGACCACGATCTCGCCGCTGCAGCTGGCGTCGATTTGGAGAATACGACTGGTGGCCACACCGAGACCACGACTGAAGCCTCCGAGGAGCAGAGGAAGTTGCTCAGAGCTGGAAAGATTAGCAAAGTAACCACTGTTGTCATGGTAAGTAATCCAATGTCTCAATTCACCCGCCTCAACCAACGCTAACGAACCTCAGACCATTGCTTTCCTGGTCCTCTGGCCGCTTCCCATGTACGGCACCGCTTACATCTTTTCCAAGCAATTCTTCACCGGCTGGGTCAGTGTTGGAATCATCTGGATCTTCTGTTCCTTCATAGCTGTGGGCCTGTTCCCAGTCTTTGAGGGGCGGAAGACTCTCGTTCGAACTGCCAAGTTTATTTATCTTGACTTGTCGGGATCTCGGTCCTTCAAGACTGCTGCTACGACAGTTCACGAGACAGGGGACTCCACGGGTAGTGGTCACGTCACCCCAAAGGGATCAGAGAAGGTGGACGAAAAGGGGGAGTGAGTAGGGAATTACTTACACCCCAATTCGAATTGCGTACACCTACTAAGAGAGCTCTAAGCCAATTAAAATACAGTATTCTTACTTGACCTCACCTTTGTACAGATAGGCCCATTTTTAGAGCTCCACAGTAACATCTATACTAATAGTATAGAATCTTATCTTTTAGTAGTAACTAATTAAGGAAAATAGTAAATAAAAAAAGGAAAAGATATTAGTGGTTAGGGGTAGAGGATAGGATTAGGGTGGTTAGGTTTAGTAGCTAGGATTAGGCGTTAGGGCTAGGATTAGAGTTAGCTGGTATATATCTTGATGTGTAAGTGTTAAGGAATTTGGGGGTTATAAGCAATTCGAATTGGGGTGTAAGTAATTCCCTACTCAGGGGGAGTAGGATTCTCAGAGAATCATTACAGTCGATACCCATATTGTTTTAATGATACTCGCGCTCGTTTCTGAGCTCTGGAGGCAATAAGCTACAAGCAAGCCTGTTTGCATCTAAGAAACCTCGATGCAGACCTTGCCCTGGTGACGGCCTGACTGCAGGTACTCGTAAGCTTCCTTGACCTGGTCCAGCGCGAAGACCTTGGGATCAACAACCGGGCGGAGTTTCTCAACATTGGCCTCGATGGCCTGGCACATATCCTCCATCTGGAGCCGATTCCCCACCCACACGCCCCGAGCGGTGACGAGGTTGAGCCAGCAATCAATCAGACCAGGCTGATCCTTGACCTCTCCCCCAATAGAACCGACAACGCTGATGGTCCCGTCAAGCCTGGCGCTAGCGATGCTCTGCTTCATCGCAGTGCCCGCAACCTCGACGACGAGATCTACGCCAACCCCACCGGTGAGCTCCTTGGCAACAGAACCCCATTCAGGCGTGTCGCGATAGTTGATGATATGGTCGACGCCCAGCTTCTCGAGAAGTTGCGCTTTCTCGCTGGAGCTTGTCGTCGCAATGACCCTGGCGCCGATGGCCTTGGCAAACTGGGATGGCAAACGTGCTCACTCCGCCCGTGCCCTGAGTAAGAACCCATTGACCCGCGATGAGCTGCTTCCCCGGCAACCCGAAAAGGGCGTTCCAGGCCGTCAACCCAGCGCAGCTGAGCGTTGCGGCTTCGGTGAAACTGAGGCCCTTGGGCATTGCGACCAGCCCTTGCTCGTCGAAGGCGCCTACGGAGCGGAACGTGCCGTCTATCGAGGCTCCGAGACCAGACTGTAGCGAGAGAGGGGTCATGTATCCTGCGAGGTGTTGCTGGTTGATTATTGTGACGACCTTGTCGCCGGGTCGGAAGCGGGTGACGTGTTTGCCTACAGCCAGGACGGTTCCAGCTCCATCAGAGCCGGGGACGACGTTCGACTTGAGGCCCCAGGGATATTCCCCTCGAGGGATGACAAGGTCGCGAAACTACACCATTTTAGTAAACGTTAAAAGAACGGCAAGGTGTAGTACGTTAATTGATGCTCCTTGGACTGTGGGTATTGATTAGTTGATCCTCTAGATAGCAGTCGCTGGGGCACACTTACTCTTGACTAGGACTTGGCTGTCGCCGAGCTTAGGAACGGGTTTCTCTGTGTATTTCAAAGACTCCAAACCATCCAGACCCACAACATTCCACTGCATAGTGGTCGCTGGAATTGACTCGGCCATCGTGCAAGTGAAGATACTACCGAGAGTTCACTGTGTGGAAGGAAGAGGAGATGAGCTATCGTGAAATGAAAGCAGTCAGCTTGGTGATTTATGTGGGTTAATTGATTGGTCAAGTAATCCGTTGATTATTAAGACCGACAGTCGTGGTATTATTCGTAATCATTAACGTTATTGACCCATAATGGTTTTGACGGATCCCTTTTCCTTGACGGAATCCGTCGCATAGCTCAGTAACCCACGACTACCTACCTCAAGGCGGTGTCAAACAAACGTTGGTTACTTGTCATCAATCATGCGAAACTATCTCTAGCCCTTGTCACTGCCTTGAGAAATATTCTCGAGTGACCATCGAGGCGCTTCTATTATGTCGCAAGTAGCAAGTCCTCTTTCATCTCGTCAGTGCTACCTCGATCAGGCTTGGACAGGACTGGACTTTTCTGTCCCCAATTGAGTTTGGGAAGTATTCCTTGAGTTTGATGTTCATTTATTTGTCTTGTGCATTGGGATAACATCTCGCTTCGCATGGAGTATCAAGGCTAGCGAAAAACGAGCATCTGCATCTTGAAATAAAATGGCCAGACACATTGACGCTCCATCAATTTCACACCAACTCAAACAACCCCAGCTTCAGCAGGAAGCACACCCGAGTCCTTCTCCAACTCCACAAAGAACAGTCCCTCCGGCAAAACCCTCCCCTCCATAAGCTCGTACGGAAACGGGCTCGTCTCACCCGTCTTCCGATAGCCGCAACGCACGTACCACGAAATCAGCTGCTCGCGCGTCGAAAGCGCATTCAAGCCAAACGTCTTGACGCCCCAGGTCCGTCGGCAGTAGTCTTCCGCGTGGGCTAGGATCTGGCGGCCGAGACCGCCGCGCTGGTAGGTCTGGTCTACGGCAAGCAGCGACAAGCGAGCGACGTCCGGGCTGAGCTTGAAGACGGAGATGGAGCCCACGAGCGCGTCGTTGTCGTCGGTGGCCATGAGGGTTGCGCTGTCCGGGTCGACAATCTTCTTGATCATGTCTTTGATGTCGAGGCGGAAGTCTTCCGAAAGCGTCAGGTCCGCCGTCCAGTCCTTTCTGCTGTCTTCGGCGCGGAAGGCGTTTTCCACTAGGGGTTGAAGCTGTGCTGCATCGTCGAGGGTGGCGATGCGGAAGTTGAGTTTGCCGTTGGTCATTTTGGTGGGGGTTTGGATAGTCAATCGGTGAGATGATGTGCGTCTTTTTGGTGATGAGGCTGAGAACTTGGTGTTACTGGGGGTGCTTGTTTTAGTAGAGAACGCGGCGATTTAAATGTTGAGTAAGTAGGCACTGGCGAATCATGCCATACCAAGGGCGCTAATGACATTGACACGTTCGACATTGACATGTTTGACATTGACATGATTGACATGACAGGGACCTTTGTGTTGCAGCTTGCGATTCCTCCCCACTTTAGCGCGAGAATAAGACGACCTATTCCCGGCTGTCATCCGCCAGAGCCGCCGACTGGAAGCTGGCATTTGCAGACACAGTAGACCTGCCTATAGAAGCTTAGCCGGAAGGAAGATTAGAAGATCGAAGGGGGTCAGGAACTAACGTGCTGTATGAAGCTGAACCGCAATTGACAGCGAAGTGAGGGCAATAAAAGCACGCATCTCAACTGAGGCCTGTAAAGCTTCGTCCTAAAATAGTACCAATAATGTTAGAAACAAAATGTTAGCATCTAACGTGTGTGTTTGCTTAGCCCGGCTTTTCGAGCCAGCTAACAGGTATTGACTCATCACCATGTGAGTACTGTTGCAACTGCAACACGAATGCTGATCATGGCAAGCATCCGAGGTCAATGTGTCTGGTGGACGTCAACGTGTGGGCGCCGCTTTGGAGAACAGCAGACTACAGCAACCTTGATGTACTGATAAGAGAGCTATCCGAAAGTATAATTCCATGGGACAAATACTAGTGACTGCGCATGCTGGTACAGGAAGACGGGCGTCGGGAACGACTAGCCCATGCTCAGAGACTAATTCAGATAGAAATGGCCGAGCAACTCTCTTCCCGCAACCATGCTGGGGAGGGAAGTCACACCGTAAAGAACCTATTCAGCGTACATATTTCCAGTCATATCTTTACTCCCATGTGCTTGCTCCTACGAACAGTCATAGCCTGCCAGTCTTCACAGCAACAGCGCCGCCAAGGCTGCAGCACCACCAATAACACCGGCGACACCAGAGCCTGCCGTCGGCACAGCCGCGACATTGGTAGACGAAGATGCCGCAGCAGTAGCAGTACCCGCCGAAGACTCGGCAGAAGTCGCAGACGAGCCCGAGGCAGTCGACGGGCTATTCCCGTCGAGCTCCTCGCCCAGCAAACTGGTTGCCAGCGCGAGCTCAGAAGCCGTCGTGCCGTCGAGCATCCAGATGCCGCACGCGGATCCCATAGCCTGCGCGAAGTCTGCTCTCATTTCAGCCCCGTCCAGACGAGCCGACAGAAAAGGTTGCAAGGGGATCTTACCGAGGGTGCATTGGGTGTCGTCGAGGTTCTGGCTGACCGTGGCCGCAATGGCGGTGTAGTGTTTGCAAAGACACTCGAAGCTGCTGGCGTCGACGTCGTCGACCTCGCAGTTCTCCGACTCCATGGCCTTTTTGAATTCCGCGTAGGCGCATTTCGGGATGTCAGCCGTGTAGCCAGCGAGGGTATCCAGGGCAGCGACACCGAGGATGTTGGCTGCCAGGACAGCGACGAGCGTGAAGGCCTTCATGGTTTCGGTGCTGGGGGAGATATTCGCGTTATAGAAAGAAGAGGCGTTAGTCGATGGGCTTTAGAGTGGGTGGAGGGGAAGAAATAGGCGCGGGAAGACGGAGGAGGGAGATGGTTTCTGGCGAGATCCGACTACCATGCAGCCACCCGCCCTTGCTCGCTTGACCGAGCGGGCGTTGATATGCACGCATTATAACTGACGGCCAATGATCTGTCGGGAATATCTCAGCTGAGGGGAATGAAGCTAGACGGCCGGCTCGGCTCGCGGTCGAGCGAGACACACTGCATGTGCGGCTGAGGACTCGGCTGGCATTTGCGGTGGTGTCCGGAAAGAATGTGACGCTACCCCAGCCAACTGTCACCAGCGTGAAACACTGGAAGCGGCAAGGCGCTCGATAGTTGCACTTTTAGCGCTGTGGCGTCTGCAAGGGCGGCTGACCCTCGTGACCGAGACGGGCATCCTCTATTGGTAGACACAGGTGTTATCATAGAGACAGGCACTGATGGATTGCGGCGATGATCTACATGAAACTCCGGTCATAAGTATGTAAGGGGGTCTCGCATGGCCGGTGGCAAAGGTCCGTAGTGTTCGGCCGTGCTGCTCTAACTCGTCGTGGTAGCTCTTCAAAGTGATATGTTGAGGAACAATGGACTTGAAATGGACCTGCTTTGACCAATTTGCCACTCTTTCTCCATCGTTAGGTAGCTTTGGTCTCGAGCTGGACTAACCAATGCGACTTGCACCGATTAAAAAGATGATTCCTCAAGGGCCAGTATCAAACTCGAGCACTCTGCGGAAGTGACTCGGTGTACCGACTATCCTCGAGCCGGATTCAATCGCCGCGATCACGACCCGAACCAGCTCCGCCAACACTCAACTCTTCTTAAAGAGCGCCAGGATATCATCATGCTCCAGATCCGCCGCGACATCCAGCGGCGTGCGATGGTCCTTATTCTCCATCAGAGGATCAACACCCTTCCCCATCAGGAACTCAAACCGCCTAACCCGCCTGCTCGGCTCCATCCTCTCATACAATTCATCTGCCACCACTATGTGCAGCAGCGTCTCCCTTTGGCAGTTGACCGCTGTCCAGTCCACGCCCACGTCGTCGAAGAGCTGCCAGACAAAGCGTTCCCTCTCGACGGCCGCCCGCTCTTCAGCACGGTGCCTTTCATCGTTTACGCGGATCTCTGAGGAGAGTGAGGATTCTTCGCTTTGCGATAGCAAGGTGACATCTCCCGGCGATTCACTTGAATATGCGCCCAGATCCTCTGTCCCGTCGTGCGGCATCCTGACCTGTACCCTGGCCTCCCGAAAGAAAGCGAACATCGGCGTCTCTCCTGCGTGGTTCCGGGCATTCACGTCCATTCCCAAGGCGAGGAGACGGCGGAAGATGTCGCCCTGGCTTTCAGATTGGACCGCATCCGCATCACGGGACAAGGGTGGGTAGAAGTCAAACTTCTCGCCCGCCTTTACCTCTCCGTCTACGCCGACGACCCACGTGTCTTGGAACAGAAGATGCAACGCCGTGTTGCCCGTCGATTCCACCGAAGCTTGGACATCCGCCCCAGCCTCGATCAGGTCGTAGACATGCCTAGTGTCCATGCCGCAATGGAAGGCGGCGTGCAACGGCGTTCTGCCCTCGTTGTCTACAGCATGAACCAGCTCCGGGGCCGCGGCGATGATGCGGCCGACGTCTGGGTTCTTAGGCAGGCCGAGATATGGATCGACAGAGAGCATAATATGCAAGGCGGTTCTGCCATTGCTGTCCTTGGCCCGAACATCGGCACCCGCTTCGAGAAGCAAGTGGATCAGCGTTGGCTTCTCTGGTTCCGTTGGCCTGACATTCAAGTCCCTTTTCCTCGAGCATGCTGACAACAGCAGAGTCCGGCCAAAGGATCCTTCCCGTGCTTCCAAATCCAGCTTCGGACTCTCCAGTAGAATCTCCAGGAACTTGGTCTCGCCTTCCATATAAGCTGAAACTATGAGGCCTTCGTCAACTAGTCGATGCATCACTGTCGATGCTGCATATCGCGCCGAGGGGTTTGCTCCATGATCCAAGAGCAGTCTCAGCATCTTTTCCGACACCTGTCTATCCCCACTGCCATAAGCCTCCTGCTCGGCGAGCAAATGCAGAGGGTACTTCTCCACAGCCCGGTCAGGATCTACACGCGGGGGCCTTTTGAGCCACATCTCCGTCGTAGATGGGACCTCTTTACCAGGCTTGCGCAGGTTGGGGTCCACACCGCTGGCTAGGACGGTCTCGAGAAGCGTGACGTCTAGGCGGTCGATGATGTCAACCATGGCTGAGGGAGATACGACGGCCCCGTGACGAATCAGCAGTTGGTAGATATCCATGTTGCCTCCGGCACGGGATAAGCAACTCTGCTCTTCCTCGTTTGCAGCATTCGGATCGGCGCCGAACTGCAAGAGCAACTCGACAGCTTCTCTACTAAATTTCGGGCCCTTGATCAAAACTAGCGCAGCATTCAGCGGCGTGAGGCCATACTCGTCAAGGGCTTCAACATCGGCGCCCTGGCTGAGCAAATAGGGCAGCGCCTTGTTCACCTGCCACCAGTGGCCGCCCCGAACAAGGACGTGTAGCGCAGTCGGGCCATTACCACTCATATAGCCATGCAGAGACTCAAGCAGCGGCAAGGCTTTGGCACTCGGGTCGGCGCCCTTCGTCTCGACTAGCAGTCGGACGACGTCCATGTTGCACCACTCCCGCTGACACGCCTCAATGAGTAGTGGAACTACGCGCCTACGCATCCGAACCCCTGTTGCGTGGACTGTTTCAGAACAGGTTACTTGGTCGAGAATCCTTGCGAAGCCGCCCGCGACAAGACAGTGTAGTATGTTGCCGTGACGCATCTGTACTTCGCTGTGGAGCTTGTCCTCGCTCAACAAAGACTCAACCTGTCGGAGGATCTCACTGCTAGCAAGAGCATATCGTCGATCAGCCATGAGCACAACCGCCAAATCCTTGTCATGCGGAACGGTCGACGGCAGCGGAGTCTCGAGTCTCTGCGAGAGGTGGGCACACGTTTCTTCGTCAAGCTTGTACTCGTCCTTCATCCCCAGCCGGTCGCGGGCACGCAGCAGACATTCCACAGCATGATAAAACCGCTTCTTCGCTGACCAAGATATGGCCTCATCAATGTAACGAACCCCACTAGCAGGTCCATGAGTGACAAGAAGATCTATGATCTCGTCGAGCCGCTCATGAGGAAAAGGAAAGTCCCAATCGTAGTTCTCAGGATCCACATCAAGCTTCCTCCGCAGCGTATCGGCGATCAAAACTCCCGCAGCATCAGGCTCCGGGTTAAAGTAGTTCATATCGGCAGAAACCAACCGCCAATTGGCAGTATCTTCGTCTTGGAGGGCGACACAGCCGTCCCAAGGAGACCCACGGTAGGACTCCGTTTCGACAGTAGCTCCGGCATCCAAGAGCATCCGCACCGTCTCGATGCGGCCCGAGGCACAAGCGTAGTAGAGTGCCGACCTGGCCAGACAGTCTCGCGCATTGAGTAGCTCCATGGCCGTCGATTCATCCATATTGGCCTGGAGCCAGGACAGCAAGATGCCCAGTGTGTTTGACTGCCTCGACCGCGCAGCCAAGTGTAATGGCGTAAGTCCTTCTAGCGTCTTGTTCCGTGGATCAGCGCCTTTTTCGAGTAGCCGACGAGTCAAATACTCGGAAAAGGTTGAGGCTATATGCAGAGGTGTAACGCCGTCGTTGTCGACGCAATCAACATTTTTATACAAGCCAACCAAATGGTCAAAAAGGCACGCATCATAGCCATATGGTTGTCGTTCGTTTTGCCTATCGCTACCCGGGCGGAAGGCAAAAGGGTGGAACCCAGCGACAATATGGAGAGGAGTCTGGCCATTGTCATTCGTCTTGACCGGGCTGACGCCCAAAGAACCAAGTTCCGAGATCAGTGGCAAGTTTATTAGCGTTGTCTTCGCAAGTGCCGGAGCCGCCAGGTGCCAGAGTGTGTTGCCCCTGGCGTCAGTCTGATGCGGGTTAATGCCGCGAGAGACCAACCAACGGATAAGATTGAGGTGAGGCCTTGCAGCCTGCAACACGCAATGCAATAGATTTCTGCCCTCCAGATCCGTGGTGTCGATCCGCGCCCCGGCCGCTACCATCTTCTCGCAAATCTCGATTCTCTCGTCTGCGTCGTAGTTACTTCCGCTGTGCATCAGCTGGCATAGGGGCGTTCGGCCCTTGCTGTCCTTCGCCTCTGGCTCTGCGCCAGCAGCGAGGAGCTCCTCCAAAAGCTTTGCGTCTTGCCTATTTCCACATGTCCCTCCCCATAACCCAGGCAAGCACCAGTGAAGAGGTGTTTGCCCTTCATGGTTCTTGAGATTAACATCGGCACCGCTCGCGAGGAGTTTCCGGAGGAGAAGTAGGTCGGGCCGTCCCCATCGACTTGTTGACACCAAATGATGGAGTGCTCCGTTGCCGTAATCATCAACAGAGGTAGCATCAGCTCTAAATTCCAGCAGTAAAGAGACCTTTTTGAGCCAGAGGTCGGCTTTGGGGCATAGCTCCTTGAGTGTAGCCAAAAGAGGTGTGAGGCCACTCTGGGACTTGACGTCGATGTCTGCTTTCGGCAATAGAGCCCGCAGGATGTCGTAGTTGCATGTTCTGTGCAACAAAGTCTCTCCGGCGTCGTTGATGGCATCGGGATCGGCACCTGCATCCAGCAAACATCCAACGGCTGTGGCGTCTGTGGCCACGTGCAAGGGAGTAAGGCCCTTGTGGTCGGCCAAGTCGACTTTGGCTCCAGCGTCGAGCACCAACTTGAAGCATCTCCTTGTTTCAGCGTCGTCTCTAGTCTTCATCGAATTGGTGAACTTTAGTTCACAAGAATCGGCCAACGCATGTAATGCATTGCGGCCCGTCTTTGCACCTTCGTCATGCGTCCTAGTTCGAGAATATTTGTTGTTCAAGATGTTCGGATCGGCGCCAGCCTTGAGCAGAAGGTCGATGGAATCGGCATCGCGGTTTGTGCACGCTATGCATAGAGGCGTCCAGGACCGAAGCTTAGAGTTGACATTCACCATAGGGTTATCCAATAGACGCCCCAAGATGTCCGCTCTCTGATGTTCGACGGCTTTTACGAGAGCCCAGTTCGCTAATTCGGCCGTCTTGAGGTATGGAATAAACATCGAAGCTATCCGAAAGTCTCCGTCGCGAAAGGCAGAATGGGTGGGGGAATACGTCTTTCGATCATTGCGCGGCTTCTCGCGTATCCTTCTGTTCAGGCCGTTAGGGATAAAAGGGTCAGCACTGGCATCGAGCAAAACCCTGACGACCTGGTGCCGACCGTGGCGAACAGCAAGATGCAAAGTACTTTCGCCAAAATCGTCATACGCCTTTAGATCTGCCCCAAACTCAAGGAGGAGCTTGACGAGGGCCACATCCCCGTTCATAGCAGCATGTTGAAGCGGCGGCTCTTTGACCACTTTGTTAGCCTCAGGGTTAAGTTTTGCGAGGCATAGAACCTCTCTGGCAAAGCTCAGCAGCTTGAATGATGTTGCGAGGCCAAGGGGCGTAAAGTCACACGTCTTGCTGTCCTCGGCCAGTCTTCCCAGTTTCTCTAGGCTCTCTTTTGCAAACATGGCATGAATTTGTTTGTTGGCCTCGGACTGGTCATGGCCGGCCAGCATAGCTTTTTGAACGTGAACATGCCAGTTAAGTGCGGCATACCGCATGAAAGAAGGGAGTACCTGGTCTTCTTGGAGATGGCCCCTCCGAAGTAGCCGTACCTCAGGTATGACTTTGACACTGTTTAGGCATCCGGCTTGAAGGTACGAGATACAGAGGAGTGCCAGGCGGTTATGCGTCGACCCAGGTTCGAAAACGGGGTAGGTGCTATGGCCTAAATCTCTAACCGTCCCGTTCAGGAATTCGGTCAAAGAGTGATGAATAACATGGACCGTCTCATCTGGGAGAATTTCGAGGAGAGGTCCGCAGACAGACCGGATGAGACTTTTGGTTGTGCCTAGGTCTCCCATATCGCGAGCGGCATTGATGCAGTCGGAGATTTCGAGTAGGCGCAACGGTCGGGTCGCGTGCGTGACGAGCTCTAAGACGAGCTGTTGCAATCCAGGTGGAATATCAGTTCTTCTGCACTGTTCTTCCAGAATGTTTGAGTACACAACCGAGAGCCCGGCGGGAATAGCTCGAAGACTGTTGTCCATCTCCTGGTAGGGTCGTTTCAAGACATGGTCCATCGCCAGCCTCGCGTACAAAAACAAGCCATCGCATCGGTCCATGATGATCTTCGCAACGCGAGAGCGGCTTTGAGTTGGGACTGACGAGCCTGCAAGTCGGTTCTGGATGTAGGCGGCAATATCGGACCCGACACGCTGCTTGTCCAGCCGGACATCAAGTACTCGGACGCCCCTAACAATCTTCTCGACGACTGCGACCGGACGGCTGGTCATGATGAGTTTGACCTCTTGGGGGCGCCACGTGCTCAGTTCGTCAAAGTGATGCAAAAAAGGCTCCAAGGCCTCCTGGTCCGCCTCGTCAAGAGCATCCACAAGGATGTAGGCTTCGGGCAAGTGCGACAAGGCAGTACGAAGGAGACGGAATGCATCGGCGAGAGACAGCCTTTCGACACCGGCGTCATCGCCAAGGCCCCCTTTGATGCGTTTCTTGAGCTCCACCTGCAGAGGTGGGCTGAACCTCAAGACCTGAGCCAACCAGTCGCGAACCGCTGCTTCAGCGCTGTGGTTGGCGGCAATGGTGTGCCGGAAGAAGAAGTAAAGCACTGGGCACTCTTCCTGGGAGAGTTTTTCAATTAAGGAAGCAGCAAGGACTGACTTCCCAGATCCTGGGGCCCCTGCGAACATGAACCGTCAGTACGAGCAACCGCTAGCAGGTGTAGGCATGACCAACCTCGAATCCAGAGTATCCCAGGGTCTATCCCGTCATGCCATTGCCGGTACACCGCAGTGGAATACACCCAGTCACAAGTGCCTGCGAGGCGAAGAGAGCGATGTTTCTGGAACTCGCTGCCATCGTGGTCGTACCCTGTCGGCTTCAACCAGCTCGTGATGTCGCCCAACACGGCGGTCGGCTCCGGGAGGATGTTGCCTGGATTGAAGTCGCTGATATCCGCGCGCCCTATCAAGTCAAATCCATCACTGCTGGATGCATAGCGTTCAACGTGGTCGTTTTCAGACTGGAGGTTATCATGTAAGAGACTCATGATTGCATCGCAGGAGTGATGGAAGCTGGATATCTGGTGAAAGAGGGAATGTCAATGGTGAAATGGTGACGTCCAAGGCTTCCATCTGGACGACGTGGCGTGCCTCAGGCGGACCAATCTTGAACCGTCCGCCAAGCCTGGCCGCCTTGTTGCCTTGCTACCTTGGTTAGGCCGCCGTGAGGGCATCGCAACAAAAGAAAAGCCAAGTCAGAAATGATCGTAGTGTCGAGATCCCGTCGCAGAGATGAATGGTTAATACGAAAGCGTATCGTCTTTTTTCTTGAGGCAACTTACAGTAATCAACAGATCAAGTATGTGGGGGCGTGGGTGGGCCGTAGAGCACGCCAGCACGGTGATCATCTATTTATGTCCTGCAGTAGGAACGGTCCGTCCGCTCGAGATAGCCGTGAACCTACAGGAATACGGGGCTTGTGCGTGACTGGTGAGGACTAGCGATGTGGCTAACTTGATACTACCAAGAGCTCAAGATGTATGGACGCGACAAGAATCCGAATGCTAGACTAAGCAGATGTTTGGAGATGTTTGGCTGCATCCATCTGAACGAAGACGGCCACCGGGTCAAATCGACAAGAATTATTGTTTACGGCTGTCAAGTCCGTTACAAATGTGGTATTAACGGGTTCATCGAAATTAATTACGCCAGTGTGCCAGATTGATAAGAGCTTAAATATGTACACTGATGCTCTACATGCCTAGCACTCAACGTGGAACTACCTCAGCAAGGCGTTTGAACTCTGCTCATACTCCTAGCTGCGCGCATCCTTGATGATTATTCCAGCAGCAACCTCGGCAATGCCGTAGACTGCCGTCTGGATATGCGCGGATATGAGCAGCGGCATGATACTGGCATCCACGACTCGGAGATTGCTGGTGCCGTATACCCTCAGCTTGGGATCAACAACACCGCCGTCGGCCTTGGGAAGCATGGAGCAAGTGCCGCTTGGGTGAAAAATGCTGAGAGCCGTTTGCTTGGCGTACTCCCTTCGCTGATCATCTGTCTGAACTGCATCCAGGCCAGGCTCGTATTCGTTCTCCCAGATTGATCGCATTGGCTCGGTAGTAGCGATTTTGCGCGAGTACTTGACGGCCTGGACGACTGCTTCAAGGTCATGGTCGTTGTTGAAGTAGTTGGGATCGATGACGGGCTTCGCTGTGGGATCGGCCGAGTTGATGTGGATGCTTCCTCGTGCGAAAGGGTGCATGACGACGGCAATGAGGGTGAAGAAACCCTTGCCAAAGAGCGTCGAGGTGCTGGCTGGGTATCCCTTGACTCCAGTGTAGCCGTCTGAAAAGATGACCTCCAACTGGGGAATTGACGAGTCACTCAAAAACTCCAGCTTCTTCTTATCGACCTTGCTCGTATCCTTAGCAACTGCCTGCTTAGCCAGCGCCACAATGTTCGAGTCGTCTCCAAGGGCCTGCTTCCAAGTGGTAAAGGTGTACGCGCTACCTGTGTAGTCGTACAAGGAAAGCTTGCCGAGCACCCAGAGCGCGAGTTGCTCGGCAGCGACGAGAGGGTTGCTGCGGAGGATGTCGAACGAGGTGTACTGCGGCTTGAGCTGGTACGAGCTCATGATGCGGAGATGGTCCTGGAGGTTCTCGCCGACACCAGGGAGCTCAATGACCTGCGTAACGCCAGCAGCGGAGAGGACGGACTTCATGCCAATGCCTGATCTCTCAAGCAAGCCGGGGCTTTGAATGGAACCGGCCGAAAGGATTACTTCGCGGCGCGCGTTGATCCGTGTTCCGTCCGTTAGAACGACTCCAGTGGCAACTTGCTGCTGGCCCTTCTTGACCAGAGTGACCTTGGCCACAGTGGTGTCGGCGAGGACCTTCAAGTTGCGGCCGTAAATGGACGAGTAGGCGTTGGCGCTGTAGGACCGGTTGTAAGTTGCCGGGTCGACACTGCTGGGTTGGTACATGACGCCGAGAGGATTACCACCCAGAGACTCGAGGTTCTTCTTGATTCCAAGCTTATTCAGGGTTGGAATCCAGGTGTTTTGCTGCTCTGGAATTAAGCGGTTGATGACTGCCTGCACAGGGCCGCTATCACCCACACCCGCGGAGCCATACGTGGCAGTGTTCTTGCCAGTAAAGGTTTCCGACTTCATCATTGCCTTTACCATGGTCTTCCAGTTCCACCCTGGGTTACCCAGAGCCTCCCAGCTATCGTACTCGGCGGCAGCGGCACGATCATAGGACATGAGGTTCATGGCGGAGCTTCCACCCAGGACCTTTCCGCGATTGCAAGAAAATGACCGGTCATTCGCGCCAGACTGCGGCACCGTGGTGAAGTTCCAGTCATACTTGGTCCCCAAGGTCGACCCCTTCATCCCCGGGACGTTGATCTTGGGCTCATCAAAGGCAGCGGGCCCCGCCTCGATCAGGAGAATCGCGGCGGAAGGGAGGCCCTCGCTAAGACGAGCAGCCACCGCAACGCCGGCAGTGCCACCGCCGACAACAATCTGCACATCACGAGTATCAGCCCAGGGTCCTCTCAGCCTTGTCAGAGTCAGACGCCTCCGCCACCGGTTTCAGACGCGGCACAAAGAAACGTGGCAGGTTTCCACTCACATAGTCGTAGGTCGGCGGGGGAGACGACGACGGGGCCGCCAGTACAGCTGCGGCACAGGCGAGCCCCGAATACCACCACACGAGCATGCTTGCCGTTGCGGGATTGAGGGTTACCGAGCGTGATACGAAAAGTTAAAAGCTCAGTCCGGGCTAGCACTTGCACGTTTGGGCGTCACACTTGCAGATTGACGAGGCAATGGGGGCGTTTTGGCGGGATGCAGCTTCATTTGTAAGGAGCTGATGCCCTGGCCACCAAGAGCAAAGCGGTATGGATCTGCTATGCAAAGACAAGAAACTACCTCCTTGGCGTCCAATAGACTCGCCGTCGAGGCAGTATTTCCCCCTGACGACCACGAGACGCTCAGGGTACGCGGCACTCTGCATAGGCGCATCGAGGTGGAAGCATCCCCCGGCCGTTGGACATGGGAGAATAGGGATTTGACTTTGGTTATCACGCCCTCTCCACGCATTTGCATATACACCTAACTCGAGTTGGAACCGCAACCGGTGAGCAATTTACCGTCTTGCCAGGCACGCTAGGAGAGAGCAACCAACGGGCGGGAGAAGCCGCCTTTTGCAGTCCAACTCGGGGTCCCTTACCGGCGGATATGCCGGATGCGCGTTTCTTTTGGGATTATACTTTAAGCTAGCGGGAGGAAGACCTTCTTTTATTCCAATAGACAGGGGAATGTCGTTGCCGAATCCCACCCTGATGACATGATTTTGCAGCGGCCAAATGAACCCCTGCAGCCCTTCCGTCCTCGCCTCGACAACTCCATGATCTGTTCTTGGCAGCGAGGAATACGATTCCGCGGCTTCGATTATCTACAGTATCTCCAAGGGATGGTGATGAACTCTTTTTTGGTCAAAGTAAACCGGACAGAGCATCCCAGAGACGTAATGTCAGTTAGGACATCCCTGTCACTCGTCTACGAAGCAACCTGGGGTAAGATACCCGGTCTGCATGCGCCCAGCTGTCAGCGGGCAATCATCGGACGAACTGTCGGTTGGTAAGCTCCCACCTTGGGCAATCAGGGGTCCTGATTAACCTGGCGTGTCGTGGCTCTGAAGCCGTTGGTGCCACAAACTGGTCCATCCGAAGGCCTTGGCAGCCAGGACCCCTGATACGCCTGCTAAATGTGACAATTGACAGAATCTTATAGACGAGTCGAGTATCTATTCCGTGGGATGTTGTTGCTTCTTGCAAGCCTCGTAAGCGAGCCTACTGGGTTGCTGCCTCTGCCACCCACAATCGCCCGAGTTGGGCCTTACAACCGCGTAGTCGGCCTCTCCGATCCGTGGACTGGCCATGTGGCTTGGCTTTGCCTTGGCTTTGCCGATGAATCTCAGCCCTCATTAGTACGCTCCATTAGCCTCTACTGCGCTGCGAGCAAGACCAACAAAACTTTGTCCATATTTCTATTCCCTCTCTCGACGATCGCAACCCGCCATGGCCACCGTCGTTCCGCCAGACCCTCTACCCCCGGACAGGAACGTTGGGCCCGTCCTGATAGGAGTGTCGGCCACGCTGATCGCTTTTGTCATCCTCACAACATGTCTGCGCATATGGGTGCGTTTGTCGATGCGCAGCCTGGGATCGGATGACTATTCCATCATTGCTGTTGCCGGACTCGGCATTGCGAGATTCGCCATCCAAGTAGCCCAAGTGAGGATCGGCAATGGGAGGCACAGATGGTACCTCCCCAAGGAGGACTATATCAACAACAACATGCTTGGTTGGGTTGCCCAGATCCTTCTCTTTGCGAGTATATGCCTGCTCAAGATATCCATCCTGCTCCTCCTGCTGCGCATCAAAGACGCGAGGTGGTCCAGATACACCTCGTGGGTTATCATGGCAGGATTGGTCGTCACTAATTTTGGTGCCATCATCATTCTACTTGCTGAGTGCGACCCCGTCCCGGCATACTGGACTGGAGTCGGGACATGTTGGGATCCGAAAATCCGGATCTACTGGATTTACTTTACTATCTGTACGTTGGTCCTGCCGGCTCTACAATATGGAGAGCAGCCCGTCCTAACAACCATCAGCATACTCCATTGTTACGGACATCTTGTGCTCTCTGCTTCCTCTTCTTGTTATTTGGAACGTTAGGCTTCCCTTCAAAACCAAGCTGTCTGTCTGGGCCTTGATGAGCCTGGGTCTAGTGTGAGTCCATCTTCTTAAATGGCCTACTCCTGCTAACTGTCAATAGCGCTACCGGCTTCGGCATCGCCCGCGCAGCATCTCTAGGCATCGTCACATCCGACTTGAGCTGTAAGTCAACACTATACCGGCACAGTCCCCAATAATTGACCATCGTATTTCCAGGGGTTTACGCCATTACCGCCATCTGGTCCAACCTCGAATTATACCTCGGTATCATCGGCGCCAACCTTGCCCTCGGTCGATCCATGTTTGTCTTCTTCTTCCGAGGTGGCAAGTCGAACCAAGGTTCCTCTTACGTCGCGTCCGGGTCCAATGCCGCGTACATGAACAGCGGATATCGCGTCGACAGCACCAACAACACGACGACATTTATTCGGTCGAATCGAGCACCGTCCCCATCGAGGAGTGATAATAGCGATATACCCCTCGAGCCAGGTATCCAAAAGAGAACTGAGATATGGGTAGGGGAAGAGACTATAAGTCCGGAAAGCACATCGAAAGGAACCTAGTTTGAACTTGGTCACTCTATTCCGCAAGACAAATAGCCAAATGCCCTGAAACGAATTACGTGGATGATGTATCAATAAAATATTCTATAGTATATTACAAGAAAGGAATTGTTTTATGTACTGCAAGGAAATTTCTTTGTCTTCAACTTACAGCTGTCGAGGATCTTCTAATAGTTGTATAAGTGTTTGCTACCTCTTCCTCGGTCTCAGCCAGCCCGGGCCGAGGATGAATCAGTCTGAGCTGATAATGATTTTTTCTAAGCTCGTTTTGATAGAGCCTAAGAGGGGCTATTCTTTCGCCCTTCTCCTTCCTCCCCTTCTCATCATCCATGTGATCCGTTCTTTATCTCGACGTGAAACCCTTACTAATACACAGCAGTCCGCTTTATGACAGCGTGTTGCTGCTACCGCAAAGTCGAAATAGAACACTACTGTTTCCAAAATTTAAGCATCTCATGAACTGAATACTTAGGTTTCATTTAATGTTATAATCACGCCTGGCTCCAAGAGCCGGGCCCCGGCTCGTTGATGTACTATAGGACATTTTCTTCATTATTCTCAGGCTCTAATGCATCGAAGAATTTGGCTTCCAACAACTCAAGCACCCAATCGAGCCTATAGTGCTATCTATACCGCTCAAGGCAGTCCCATGCAACCTGGTGCTGTGAATTGATGTCAAGGACTCCTATATGCAGTTTGTAACGAGCCAATAAACCGAGATGCGACTCCAACCAATAAGCCGCCAGGTTAAGGGGATATATAGAAATCTCGGCCTCTCGTCCCTGAGGATCCTGGCTCTGCGCAAACTCGCGCCAGCATTTAAGTGCCTTACCCGAAGCGGACACGTACGGACTCGTCGACCACGTGCTCGCCCAGACAATCAGGGGACGCTTCTCCGAGCCCTTTGACGCCTCGTATTTAAAGAAGGCAGCCGACCCAGCGCCGCAATTCCATATCTCCAGGGTTTGCAGTTCAGGCATGAAGCCAGCTGCGTTGCATGCGGCGCGTAGCAGCCTGGCTAGATCGGATTGCAGGGTGCCCTCTTTTAGCATCAAGGAGGTGAGCGACAAAGTGCGCAGATTCACCCATCTCGGGACTGACTCGGAATCTTCCACGTTCCACCTGAGTGGATGGAAATCGTAAAAGAAGGTCGTTGCGTCAGCCTGGCAGGCAACGGATAGATGTTTTAGGTAGAGGCTTGCCCTAGAAAGCTGGCTGCCAAGTAATAAGTCGTCCCTCGGCCAGGTCTTGGAATGGCGTGGAGCTTTGTCGTAGTCCCGAAACAGATGTAGGTGTCTCAGTGTCTTGGGAAGCCCTTGACTGCGGAGTAACTGGTAAAACTCTAGTGGTATAGTTAGGGGTGAGATATTAAATTAGGGCGGTGTTATGGCTCACCCTCTTCGTAGGCTAACTGCTCCTTAGGATAGACTTCGAGCCGTTTTTCGATGCGTACTTTGTCGATAGACAGAAAGCTCTCGTGCAGTAGCTTGAATAGTACCTTCGCAGAAAATCCACGAAAGCCGCTTCGAAGCACATCAAAGCCCCGCACGATGGGAGCTCTGGGGAGGCGTCTGTTGATAGGTTTGGTCGACTTGGATTTGGACCTGGACTTGGACTTGGGCGAAATACGCGAAAAGTCAAAGTCCAAAGGTCTCGTTCCAAAAAGCCTGTCCCTGCCACTTGGGTTTCCGCTTAAATTACCACTAGGATTTGGAACTTCATGGGAGCCATTCGTCCACCCATGCAGAGGATCGTGGATCTTGGCTTCTTCCGCGAGACGGTTGCGTAGGGGCACGAAGTCGCCTCGGTTTCTTCGGAATGCATCTGTGTAAGGATAGTCGTCCTGCAAAGAGAACGGCCGGAAGACGTGTTTATAATCGCTTGGTGAGTGGACACTAAGCTCTAGATTAATGCCATCGCGCCTTGCCCCCGTATTCTTGATGGGGTCCCTCCAGGTAGAAAGAATCTTCAACAGATCCCAAACAGCAGCCGTAAAGGCAAGACAATTTTCTTTCATCTCTTTTTCATCTTCAGCGGCTTGACAGACGCCACAGTCGTAATCGTCGAGGTGTATTCTTAGCCGTAGAAGCCCCAGATAGTCAAGCCTATACCGTTTCTTCCCGCGCATCGTGTCGGCAAAGTAAGACAGGTCTGATTGTGAGAGAGTCAGCGACTCAAAGGTGAGACTCTCAAAGTAATGCTGCCAGGCGCGGCAGACGCTGGCGCATCCGGCTGGGGCGTATCGCGGACGTGCCATATACCAGAGCTCGTTGAAGATCATGATATGAAGTTCCCGTGAAAGAGTGTGCCACGATGCCATGGCGAAGGAAGAAGGGGTTTCAAAACTGAGTGTTGAAAGAGCAGTCAATTTAGGGAGCTTGCTTCGTGTCCGATCGCAGCGGAAGCATGAAAGAAATCTGGTGAATGGAGAAGGTGCTTCGTAGAATGCGACTGTTGGGTTTATATGCTAAGGGAACCTTGAAGGTTTGAGTTCTAGGCTACTTACACGAAAGGTTGAGAAGCCCCAGCAAACTCCAATGCTAGAGCAAAGAAGCCCACAGGGTGTGCCATCTATGTTCCTGGAAAGTGTCGGACGAAAAGGGCATGTGCAACGAAAAGTCGACTACTAACTGTACCGCGGTCGGCTCTGGTGCGCGGTTGCTACTATCACGACTTCAGAAAAGCAAAACAGCGTTGTTCCACAATTCAAGCATCCCGAAATCCCGATACTTCCAAAGTTGTTTAATGTCTAGCTTTTCTATCTTTCGGAGTTGGAAAAGCTTGAAATTTGACGTTATAAAGATCCCTGGATTCAGGTGCCGGGGCCCTGATTTCTTTCTCTCCATCCAACCTCCCTCAACCACAATGTCATCTAATCGTACTTCTATCGTTGTCGTGGTAATGAAATACATCGAGCAATCGAACAATGTTTTACCCGGCGTCCGCTCTGCGATGAGAGCTTCGCTCAGCTCCAACGACGACGCGGTTCGGGATGTCGAGAACCATCTCCCTCGCGTCCGACATGACTATTTGTAATTGGCTAGGTTGGTCCTGCATCAATTACATCGAGAACGATAGCTACTGCCGTTACTTCGAAAATGCGTAGGGAAGTCGAACTTCGGCAGGTCCATTTTGAGTAAAGAGCCACGTCATATCAGGCATGCCAACATTGTCAACTCTGACTTCACCACACCACAGCCACGATCACCACCAACAACACCAGTGACACCATCAACACCAGTGACTCCACCACCATCAACATCAACATCAACACCAACACCATCATCACCATCATCACCATCATCACCATCATCACCATCATCACCATCACCAGCAGCAGTAGCAATGCCCGTCACCCGCCGCAGCCTCCGTCTTGCAACCATCGCCGCCCCCCGACCCCTCGGGAGGAGAGGGCTGCCTGCCAGGCTCAGCGAGCCGGTCACCAGGCTCGACAAGCCCGTGCGAGAGACCGCCGGCCGCCGCCGCCGACCCAGCGGCAGCAGCAGCAGCAACAACAGGAGCAGCAGCAGCAGCAACAGGAGCAGAAGGCCCCCTCTCTGGTAAATCAATCCCTGAATAAGATCAGAGCAGGTACCTTGCGTTCAAGATGCTAATGAAAAGTAGCAGTTCCGCCCGAATCCTATCCGACGGCCCTCCGCCGAGCGAGCCGACGAGGTCCGAAAGCAGGTCGCCTTCATGGCCGCCCGAGAGCCCGAACTCCCCACCCTCGGTCACCCCGCCCTCCCCGGGCCGACGACGAGCTCGTCGACGAGCTCCCGGCCCGTCGCCACATGTTCGGCGACGACACCGACGACCTGGAGATCGAGTAGAATACTAGAGGCGGCAACATCATTATCAATAACCAGAAGGCCCGACTTCTGGGTCGCGGTTGGCTCTAGGGCGCGGTTGCTACTATCACGAGTTATAAATAAAACCAGTTTTCTTCCACAATTGAAGCATCTTGTAAACCCAATGCTTCCACTGTTTCAGATGCCCCTACGATTATTCCATTGAGATGACCATGCGCTGCTCGGCTGAGCAAAACATGCGCCAAGACTCACCTCCCCTGCCAGTTGTTTCGACCACCAGCGACAGCCATTTGTGGATTATCATCTCCGGTTACAGGTCTCGCGGCCCACTAAACAATTGCGTGTCGCGAGCCTAGCGATGAACTAACGAAAGCCGTGGTATGGTAAGCGGGTAAAATAGAACACTGTACACTAAAAGAAGCTACCTAATTTCTAAATATTTAAGGTAAATAATAAAATATTTTATAAACCCTAATTATTTATATAATACTATTATACTTAGGACTATCTTTATTAGGTATAATAGTATTAGTATTAAGGAAAACCTAAGTATAAAGAGAGGAGCTAATAAATAGATTAGCTAAGTAATAGACCTGGGTTATTTTGTCGCCGTCCTTAGTGTGTGGTGTTTTGCTGCACCCGCTTGCATGGGAGCAGCTGTTTCATACCCCTGTGGCGGTCCTGAGCCTTGGATTACTTGGGAAACGCCCGCCCGTCGTCAGCTCATCGTTAATTAAAACGCTACCCTTGTCGCACCGGATTGTCGGCATCGTTCTCCCTACTCTACCTGAGCCATGGCCTGGTCCGTCACGCCGTACAAAAGTGTTACTTGAGATGGCCTCGCCCTTGTTTTCCGGTGTCTGTTATTCTGTCTTTGTTCGTTCTTTGGTCTTTTCGCTCTTTTGATTTACTTTTTGTGTGTCTGCAATTGTATTGTAGCACATTCCATTCGTTTCTAACCTCGATCGCTTCCATCACTCCTTACCATGGCTCGATTCGGCGTGTCGGCATTGATTGCCGCGGCAGCCTTCGGCCTCCAAGCTGCTGCGCAGCTCAGTGGCTCCGTCGGCCCTCTCACATCCCGGGCCGCGAAGGCGGCTGTCAAGACTTGCAACATCATGGATTACGGCGGCGTGGCGGACGCTACTACGGACAACAGCCAGGCCATCAACGACGCTTGGGCGGCTTGCAGCACCGGAGGCGAGGTCTACATTCCCGAGGGAGACTACGGCCTATCAACGTGGCTGAAGCTCTCTGGAGATGCCTTGTCTTTCCGTCTGGACGGTACCATCTACCGCATCGGGTAGGACGCACTGGTTCCGACTCTAGCTTGGCTAGGCTGACAAATGTAGTACCGATGGTGGCAACATGCTGTTCTTCCAGCACATGACGGATTTTGAGCTCTACAGCAGCAATTCGAAGGGTGCCATCCAGGGCTACGGATATGAGTTCCACGAGAGTAAGCATTAGATTGAATTTTACCACTGCATGCCATGGTGCTAATGGAATAATAGAGGACGAGTATGGCCCTCGTATTCTTCGCTTGTACGATGTCAAGGGCTTCTCAGTCCACGATATCGCTCTCGTTGACTGTAAGATACCCAGCACTTCCCCGCCGGAACCAACTGACTCGTCCTAGCCCCCGCTTTCCATTTCGCCATGGACACCTGCAGTGACGGAGAAGTCTACAACGTGGTCATCCACGGCGGAAACCGTGGTGGCCTGGACGGCATCAGCGTCTGGAGCACCAACATCTGGATCCACGATGTCGAAGTCAGCAACAAGGACGAGTGCGTCACCGTCAAGAGCCCTGCCGACCACATCCTTATCGAAAACGTCTTCTGCAACTGGTCTGGTGGCTGCGCCATGGGATCTCTCGGCGCCGACACTGGTGAGTCTTTGCTGTCAAAGCTCAAGATGGATAGATGCTAACCTCGCACAGACATCCACGACGTCGTATACAACAACGTCTACACGCAAAACTCCAACCAGATGTACATGTTCAAGTCGTACGGCGGCAGCGGCACCGTAGCCAACGTGGAGCTAAACAACTTCATCGGCCACTCCAACGCCTACACGCTGGACCTGGACGCGACGTGGTCGTCGATGAGCCCCATCGACGGCGACGGCATCCTGTACACCAACTTCACCTTCGCAGGCTGGGCCGGCACCTGTCTCAACGGCCACCAGCGCGGGCCCATCAAGCTCAACTGCCCGCCCGACGTGCCCTGCACCGACCTGTCCGTCACCGACTTCAACGTGTGGACCGAGGCGGGTGACTACGTCGAGCACTGGTGCAACAACGCCTTTGGCGACGGCGCGTGCCTCGACCCCGGCAACCCGACGTCGACCTTTACCACGACGCAGACGGTCAGCTCCGTCAGCGACTACTCCATCGCCACCATGGCCGACGAGATTACCGTTGGGCTGGGTCTGACTGCCTCCATCGCCATCCCGACCCTTCGCGCGTCCTTCTACCCCGGTGTTGCCGCCATCAGCCCTCTGATGGCTAACGGCGCTTCCGAAGCCGTTGCTGAGACGACTGCTGCCGCCGTCGCTTCTGAAGCTGATGCGGTGGCCACCAGCGCTGCAGCGGAGAGCTCCGTTGCAGTGGAGAGCACCAGTATTGCCGTTGAGAGTACCCTTGTCGCAGTAGAGAGCACCGATGTTGCGGTAGAGAGCTCCATCGTCGCCACCAACGCACCTTCTGTCGCCGCCTCCAGCAGCCTTGACGTCGATTTCGCGTCCTTTACCTCCATCGTCACCCCCGTCGTCACCTCCACTCCGGTTGCCGTCATCTCGGCTTCCCAGGCTCCGGTTGTCAGCGAGGCTGGTCCAGAGACCACCACCAGTGCGACCCGCGCTGGCTCTTCCGCTTGCAAGGCCGCCCGAAGACGTCGACACATCTAGACACTGAGCTAGACATATGTCAGTTTTATTGAGGGGACGGTTTGAAGTTGTGGTCGATCGACAATTCTCTGTATAAATAGCACTACATGAAAATAGAATCAACGGGTCTTGATGAATGTCCCCAATTGAGAATGAGTTCTCGATGCCTACTTACTGAATTCGGCTCTCCCATTCCAGGCCCTGGGTGAAATTCGACAGACATGTGACTGGGAAGAAACTCGACACTTGAAAATATTCCTTAAGCCCCTGGAAAGTTGCACAAGAACGGCACGAATCAGATTCAAGTGTTCAAAAGTAGCCTAGCTGCAGCTTCCATCTTGCAGTATCCGGGTAGTTTCAGCTATTGTCGCGCAAGTGCGTTGTCCTTAGAACGCATTGCCAGCTCAGCCATCATCCAATCATCTAGGATCCCTCGTGGCTTAGTTGGCTAAAGCGTCCGACTGTTATTACTTGACTATCGGGAGATCGGAAGTTCGAGCCTTCCCGAGGGAGTTCTTTGGAACTCTCCTTTTTGTGCGTGAGACATCACTCACGTGACCGACCTTGCCACCCTACACCTGCGTGTCTTTTTATTTTGGTTCGAAGCACTGATGGATAACGCAACAGGCCAATGGGAGAGAAACTGTAGTTCTTTATTTCCATGGTGACTAGGTGAAGCAATAGGTTGTGTATGACGGAAAATTGTTGCCAGTGATTCAATGTAGTGGCCATGGAACGGAAAACGGGGAACTTGTCTGCGGAGCTTTACTCATGGTGATTCACGTTGGGAAGATTGGCAGACCCACCGTCCTGGTTGCGAACCTTGGCTACAAAATTTGGTTAGTGTCTGTATGAATTGATATAAGAGTTGAGATCCTGCTGTATTTGAAGCACTTTACTTTGCTCTGACTTGCCTTACTCTTTGCGACTCACCTAGAAAACCCAGAGCTGCACGGCCAACCACGTCACATGATCAAATGGCCTGACCACGGCCATCCCTGACGCCCCAGGCCCCAACCGATTATCTCGGATGCGGTCTCGTATTCGGATTTTGCATCCAGGTCCCAGATCTGCCAAGCCTGAGGCGACAGCCAATCACAGCCTGAGGCAGCGCGGGCCAGTTCCCACAAGGGCGTTCCACGTCCAATTCCACAGTTTGGTGTTTTCATTACGGATACGGACGTATCCGTACCCCAAAGTCGGAGCTTCTCGGCGGTGGAAATCAACCACCCCCTTTGTGATAAAAATGAAACGTTCGCGGTCGGTCGATCTAGCTTCTTTTCTCACACCACAAACCAGACGAGACCAGACCAGAGCAGACGGACGGACGGACGGACTCGGCGTTGCTTGACTTGAAGAAGAAGAATTGACCCTCGCTTGCTTCAAACCCTCAATTGATCCTCGTCGCGTCCTGTCGCGCCCGCCACGCCACCACCGCCATGGACACGCTTCTCGAGGTCGCCGACTGGCTGGTCCTCGACAAGGCCTACGCCAAAGTCTTCCCGCCGCTCAAGTTCGCCAATGCCACGCAGACCGAGGCGTCGCCGCTCGACAACCACGCCTGGCCGTCGTCGGCCGAGTCCTCGCTGCCCCAGGACAACCTCTACCGCCAGAGCTTCTCGCTGTTCCTCCTGGCCGCGTTCGGCGCCGCCACCATCTACTTCATCTCGGCGTCCCTGTCCTACTGCTTCATCTTTGACAAGCGCCTGGAGTACCACCCGCGCTTCCTCAAGAACCAGATCCGCCTGGAGATCCAGTCGTCGCTGACGGCCATTCCCATCATCGCCATCTTCACCCTTCCCATCTTCCTCGGCGAGGTGCGAGGCTACAGCTTGCTGTACACCGACGTCGCCGACTACGGCTGGACCTGGATGGCCGTGTCTACCTTTTTGTACATGATGTTCAATGATCTCGGCATCTACTGGATTCACCGCCTGGAGCACCACCCCAGCATCTACAAATACGTCCACAAGCCGCATCACAAGTGGATCAGTAAGTCATCTCATCTGCGTCCTCGTGACCGCCCTTGAAGAATCAGAAGAGCTGACCGTTTCAGTCCCTACGCCATGGGCCGCCATCGCTTTCCACCCCCTTGATGGATTTGCCCAGTCACTTCCTTACCAGTAAGCGCTCAAACCATTCGTCTTGCTCAATGAACCCTCTCTAACCCCCTCCAGCGTCTTCCCGTACATTTGCCCAATGCAAAAGTACCTCTACCTTTTCCTCTTCGCCTTGGTCCAAGTCTGGACCATCCTCATCCATGACGGCGACATGATCACCGGCCACTGGCTGGAAAAGTTTGTCAACAGCCCAGCTCACCACACGCTGCACCACATGTACTTTACCGTCAACTACGGCCAGTACTTCACCTGGGCCGACAACTACTGGGACTCGCACAGAGCCCCTCAGCCTGAGCTGGACCCCATCCACGACTCCATCAAGGCCATGCGCGAGCTGGGTCTGGTGGATGAGAAGGGCGAAATCATCAAGAAGCCCAAGGGCGAGTAAAGCTGCAATTTTGCTGTACATAATACCTTTAAAAGCTTTGAACATCACGCCGTGATGCAATAGCTAGCACAGTCAATCTACTGCCCACTCCTAAATGACATCATGTTTCACAATGTTCACGGCAAGTCATTCGATCTTCAGTGCCGGAACAGGGGCAATTAAACGAAACATGCCTGTGCTAGTAGGAAATGACAATACGAACAAGGCCAGATTGGTTGAAGCCGAGGGAAGCAATGTTGAGGCGAGCTGGGAAGAGAGCCAGGAAACAGGCTGGTCAAGGGTCTTCAACACATGGATCGAAGCCGCTGGGGATTTATGAGCTTTCAGAAGGAG
Source organism: Neonectria ditissima (assembly GCA_001305505.1). Taxonomy (NCBI): domain Eukaryota; kingdom Fungi; phylum Ascomycota; class Sordariomycetes; order Hypocreales; family Nectriaceae; genus Neonectria; species Neonectria ditissima. The sequence goes on from LDPL01000003.1 coordinate 327,057, forward strand.
CAGATATCTAAAGTGCTCTCAGAGCTAGTGCCTTAGCCACAGTGCTCAACGAACGTAGATACGATTCCCTGCATCGCTAGAACCAGAAACTACTACACTCCGCTAAGCTTAGCAATCCTAGTGATTTCTTGAAAATGGGTTATAAGTTAGCTTTCATATCCTAGAAGTGCTATTAGAGGATAGGACATAGACGACTAAGGCTAATGCATGTTTCAATTGGTTGGGTTGTTCCTGCATTAATTGCGTCGAGAATGATAGCTACTACCATTACTTGTAGAACACGGAGGGAAGTCGAGCTTCGTGGGGTTTCAAGGAAGGAGCCACGCCATATCAAGTACATGAACATTGCCGACTTTAACTTCACTTCTACAACCACCATCACCACGACCACGACCACGACCACGACCACAACCACAACCACAACAACAACAACAACAACAACAACAGCAGCAACAACAACAACAACAGCAGCAGCAGCAATGCCCGCCCGCCGCCGCAGCCCCCGCCTCCGCCTCCGCCTTGCCGCCGCCTTGCCGCCGCCGCTACCGGCCCTACTCCTCGGGAGGAGAGGGCCGCACGCCGGGCTGTCCGTGCCGCCCGCCGGCAACAACAACAGCAACAACAACAACAGCAGCAGCAGCAGCAGCAGCAGCAGCAACAACAACAGCAGCAGCAGCAGCAGCCGCAGCAGCAGCAGCAGCAGCAGAAGGCTGGCCCCCTGGTATATCAATCCCTTCATATAACTAGAGCAAATACCTTGTATTCAAGATACTAACGGAAAGCAGGTGTTGGCCCCGAAGGCTGTCCGGCGGCCCGCCCCCGAGCGGGCCGGCTTGGCCCAGGCCTGCGATGCCCTCATGGCCCTCCGAGAGGCCGACCCCCCTCGCCCTCGATCCCCCCGCCCTCCTCGGGCCGACGACGAGCTCGTGGACGAGCTCCCAACTCGTCCACGAGCGTTCGGTGATGACACCGACGACGACGCCCTCGAGTAGGGTTTCGGAGGCGGCAATATCATTATCCCCAATCTTTTTTCTTTGTTCGTTTCTTGGTAAGTCTACTCTTTTTTTCTTCTTTTTTTCTAGTTTGGCCATCACCACCTTCATCCTCCGGCGCTACAACTCGGAGCTGCAGACGTCCGTCAACAGGCAATGGCACTTTCGTACAACGCCTATCTGTTCACCCTCCTCATCCCCCCAGCGATTCTGAGCTTCATCAACGCGGACCTTGGCCCAGAATCGACCTACACCTGGACAACGATATCCTGGAACCTCGGCGGCGCTATTTTCGTCACCATCGGCGGACGGCTGTCCGATATCTTCGGGCGTCGATGGTTCTTCATTTGTGGCGCCGCGACGCTCATCGTTGGCGCTGTCGTCGGTGTGACGGGCCAGAGCATTGGCCAGATGATTGCGTCCGGGGCCATTTTCGGTTCAGGAGCCGGATTGCTGGAGATGGCGTTTGGCGCAGTGCAGCTGAGATAATTTGTGTCGTTTATGGAGAGATGCTGACTTGGAGGGGCTGACTTAGGAGATTGTGCCGAATGAATGGCGCATGGTCACCATTGGGTTGTTTGACGCTTCGTCCATCATTGCCCAAGTCATGCCGCTGATTTCCTGGGCAATTATCAAGTATACCGGTCAGTGGCGCAACGCCTACTATCTCATGATCGCCTTCCAAGCCCTCAACACGGCATTTCTTTGGGCATTCTACCACCCGCCCTCATTCCGCACCAAACATGCCAGCTCGACCAGGACCAAGACAGACCTGCTCAAGTCATTTGACTGGATCGGACTGGCCATGTTTATTGCAGGCTGCACTCTATTCATCATTGGCGTCAATTGGGGAGGAACCCTTTATCCTTGGAAGAGCGCAGCCACACTGGCACCAGTCGTCATCGGACTGCTACTCTTAGTTAGTCTTGGCTTCTACGAAGCATACGGGGACATAGAGGAGCCACTGTTGCCAGCGCGCTTATTCAAAGAAGTCCGACAGTAAGTGCATTTCAGTCGAAGCCTCCGTACTTTTACTGAATCCTCTAGCTTTACGATGCCTATGATTGTCATGTCCGTCGTCGGCATGCAGTACTACTCCAACGCAACACTTTGGCCAAGAATGTCGCAGCTCCTCTACGCGACCGATGAGATATCCAAGGGCCTGTATGCAGAGGTCGTTCCCTTGGGAACCATTCGTACGTTTCTTCCCTCCTTGTGATTGATTCCTGGCTTACATTGATCCGTGCAGTCGGTGGGCTTGCAGTGCTCGGGAGTAAGAGGCTGGGCCATCAGCGGTGGCAGATTGCCTTTTACATTGCTCTCCAGACAGCGTGCGTCGGAGCCTTGTGGACTTCGACCATCGAAAATCCCGTCAAATCCATGATTTTAACCGTCATTGTTTCTATGACTACGGCTCTCGTTATGCTCAACTGCTTTGTGCTGGTTGGCTTCGGAATCGTGGATCAAAACGACATGTAAGCCAAGGTTGTAGAGTCACTGATGATGTCTTTTTATACTAACTCGCCGCAGTGGAACGGCCGCTGGTCTCGCCGGGACAGCTCGCCTCGTCGCGGGTGCCATCGCCGTCGCCATCTTCGGCAACGTGACGAACAACCGGTACACGACCGCTCTGCCCGACCGAGTATCAAAAGAAGTAGTGGGGCTCGGCTTCAACCGCACGAACTTGGCCGGCCTCGTCGCAGCCGCTCGACTAAACACCGATGCCGCGTACTCCACTGTGCCCGACATAACGGACCAGATCCGAGCCGCGGCCACTCGGGGCAACCAGCTAGCGTATCTTGACGGCGCGCACCTCTCGTACCTGATTGCCATGGCGTTTGGCATCGTCGGGTACGTTGCTGCGTTTTGGATTCCGAGCATTGATAGGCGGAAGTACACGAAGAAGACGGTTGCTTTGCAGGAGCAGGATCGCAAGATACTGCAGGAGAAGAAGCTGCAGAGCTCAGGCGCTTGATGGAGAACGACGATGGAGTAGTCATGATTAAAGTCAATTATTATTGGAATCTGTGTATTATTACCAAGGATCTTGGGGAGTGTAGATGATTCAGTACTCGCAGCAAGTACATGCAGTCATCAATTAGTGCCTCTAAGACCGATTGACAAACGCTTGCTTATGTGGCGCATTCACAATTCCAATCACACTCGTCCCGGCCAGTCAAAGCCCCAGGCTTCGTTGAAGGATCAGCACGTGCTTCCAGTCGTTGCACCCGGCTTGGTTTGCGGCTGAAGCTGAAAATGGATGGCTTGGATTCGTATTTCGGATTCTCTCATTTCGCGATGCATACGGCCAGCGATGGTGACACGAACAGGAGGGATAAAACACTACCAATATGATCGGAATCTCCCGCTCCCAGTCTCAAAATCTATCTAACGGTCGAATTAGCCAAGATGGCCGGATTCGGTGACAACCGTGAATGCTTAACCTTGGATCCAAATACAACACACCAAGTCATCGGACTCGCATCTATCCCACCTCCCACAAAGACGCTACAACTCTACCACCGCCTCTTATTCGGTCGCAAGCACCTGTTCACGCCATCAAGCTCCGAGGAGGCGCACTACTTTGTGACAAATCCAATTCCGCATAAGCATGCCAACACATGGAAGCCAATTTTCTACCGGGGCGACAACCCCAAGTACACACCCACTAGCAAGGCTATAGCTCGTATCAGACGGACAAGCATGTGGAACTCGTTTCAGATGGAGCTGGGTGACGGAGTCGGAGAGGTTTTGGAGAACAAAAGGAGGGTTCATGATCGGAAGAGCTACGAATGCAAGCAACGCATGAGGAAGCGGTTTGGATTGAACGAGAAGCCCTCAAAGATGGAGTTCGAGGATACCAAGGACGTCCAAGGCCTTGTCATAAACTTGAAGATGAGGAGGACTGGCTTTTGTGGGAGGAAGCTTACATGGGAGCTTGCTGGCCAAGAGTACCGGTGGAGTGGAACGAGATCGTTTCTGCCGGATCGGATCCGACGTTGGAAGGGCATATCGCATGATATGAAGGTGAATTTTGCCTCAAATCGAGCTACGCGTGGCCCTCCAGCGAGTTTCGCTAACCAAGTACGTTACCGCAGCTTCTTGACTCTGACATGAATGTCCTCGCAACAATCAGCAAGGATCGCTGGGCTTCGTTTAGGCCATCGGAAAGGACCGATGCTCCCCCCAACAGGAAGAAATCGTTGGTTGGCACACTTCACATCTACCCAGCGGCTTACACCAAGATCAGTCTTTCCGAGCAAGAGCGGATCGGACTTGGCAGCGGCGGCAGAATTGTCGCAAATTCAGATGAGCCCCACTGCTGGAATATGGGAAAAGGCGGAGAGGACAGCAAGAATTTGAATCTTGGAGGGTCGCATTCGGGTGATCTGACCGAAGAGGCAATTGTTTTGACTTGCTGGATTGCGATAGAAGCGGAACATCGGCTTCGACACAAGATTTTCGATTTGCTGGAAGAGATCGCTGAAGAGTTTAAAGAGTGATAGCCACCGATGACAGATAGTGTTGAGACTGCTGGCATTAAAAGTCTCAAGCTGTTGGTAGACGGAAGGGAGAGGTGATGGGCAGGTAATTAACAGAGCCCGATCACCCACATCGAAAGATGTAGAAGCGACTGCATACAAAAACGTGTAAATATTTTAAATGCCTTTTTTCCTTTAATGATTTCTATTATGTTTATTGTTGCATTGATGATTTGAGAAATCGCAGTTATCGATGCGAGCTCACAATATGACAGATGTACCTGTAGCTCGAATCTCATCAAATCAGATCTGCTGAAACCTGTGGCGTTCTTCTGGAATTGTAGACCTTGGCTGGGCCAAGTCACTCTTGGGGAACACAGGACATCTCGACACGTGTCATTGCTGCCTGGAGAGCTGACCCCGCTGGATGCTGACGCTCCAAGTAATGACAAGACGATTGAGTATTTATCCCACGCCACAGCAAAACCAAGATCAAGAGAACAACACCAAGACGCACGACTCTCTGCTGATAATAATGTCGACCTCGACACAAATCCCGCACATCCACTTGCTCTGCATTGACGATGAGCTCAGTGCTGCCTTTGAGGAAGCACGTGCGGCTCACAATCTGGGGACTTTGGTGTCGGTAACCATCCACGACTGCGCGCTGTCCATGTTGCCCTCTTCGGCGCAGTTCGACCTGGTAGTTTCCCCGGCAAACTCCTATGGCAGGCTGGACGGTGGCTTTGACGATGCCATTTCCCGGGCCTTTTCACCACGGGACGATTACCTGGCGCTCACACGCGTCGCCCAAGAAGCCCTCTACGACGAGTGGCGGGGCTTTGCTCCACCAGGGACCTGCACTATCGTCCGCATACCCGAGGATTTTCGGGAGCGATCGAGGAATATCTGGGGGACGAAGCACCTGGCGCTCTGTCCCACCATGCGGGTGCCGATGAATGTGCGCTGGAACAGGGAGGTTGTTTACGAGACTACGTGGAGCCTCCTCTGTGCCATAGACAAGCACAACCGCGTCTCTTCCGACAAGCCCGACGACAAGATATCTAGTATTCTGATGACGCCGATGGCGACTGGCACTGGATATGTCAGTGCAGACAGATGGGCCAACCAGACGGTCCTGGCGTTGAAGCATTTCGTCGAGGCCTTGACCGACTCTGGTAAATGGAGTGCGTTGGGTTGGCCAGAGATATACGATTCTGTAAAGGAGGTTGCTACGACTTGGGAGCTTGATTGAACTCAGGCTAAGAACGCGCCCTCCGTCCAGTAGGGCCAGGGTTTGGGTGGTCAGAACGCACGGTGACTATGCCCTCTAGAATGGGATCTATTCCTTATGCTGTACCGTCTCTACAATTATGTGTTGCTATAATGGTTAAATTGAGATTTCAATTCCCCCATTCAGACTTGACTCACCCTCATCAAGGTCGTGAAAGTAGCTCCAAACCCTCTGTGTGAGCCGGCTCAAGACTGTCAAGGTTAAAGGACTCGAACATATCCCCGACTACTTGTCTCGTAGGGGCGGCAGTACTGGATCTAGACGATTAAGAAAACTTAGAATAAACCCACGAAGAAACACGCCAGCTTTGCCTGAGCACGCAAGCCTACTGGGAGGGTCTGGGCCTCACGAACGGTGGGCCTAGGACCAGGATCGAGACCTCGGTAGTGGTTGAAAGCAAGAGCCGAGGGGAGAAATTACCGGGAGAAACCGAGTGGGGGAATCGTGGGGTACCATAATTTATGGAGATCTCGGGATAAGCCTGGGAGGCTAAATCTGGTAGGGCTTGGGTCTGTACTAAAGGCCGTGAAGCCTCGCGTCTGAAGTGATATAGGCCTCTGGTGATGCCATACCACGCTTGTGTTTTAATGTCTCGGGAAGCAGCGGCTAATTGCTTTATTATTACCGCACTGCGCGAATGCTCCTCGTTTGCATTCAAGAAACCGGCTCTCGGCAAGCCCAGTCCAAGTCTAGACTCTGGAGCAGACCTACAAACTCAACTTTGTTTCTTTTGTCTTATCTTGGTATTGAAAAGCTAGATGAGCGCTAGCATATAGGCCCTCTCTAGTCGGATTATGACTATGTAGTCCCTATGGCATGATCCTGACTAGGCCTATGAGGTCGCGATGTCGCAATCTCGCAATATCCATGCACAGATTGCGTGCTCGCAAAGACGCGCTTGGAAGGATTCGCGATAACAATAAATGGAGATGCCTGAAATTGCAACATGGGCTTGAGATATTAATTAGAACTCCTCCCGAAAGTTCTCTCTTTTCTCCGGGTTTATGCACTACAGTCTCCTGCCTCTTTCGTCCATCCTTTTCCCGCAGAGCCATTCTTCGGAGTATTGGCAATTTTAAGATATGACGTGGTTAGACAAGAGGGACGATGGCATCATCGAGCCGCCGCTTCCCCAGGCCGCCGGCTATGCGGTCGTCATCGCCATTGGGTTTCTGATCGCCTTCATCATGATCTTCGCCACACACGTCCTCAAGAAGACGGTAGGCGAGGACAACAAGACCACCGAGATGTTCATGACGGCGAACAGAAGCGTGGGAACTGGATTGACGGCTTCAGCTGTCATCTCTTCCTGGCTGTGGAGTACGGCGATGCTTGGGAGCACGCTCGTCGGCTACAACTTTGGTGTCGCTGGACCGTTTTGGTTCGCAGCAGGGTGAGTCTCGAAGCCAACATGATTGATCTACAACGACAGAATGGCTCACTCCAATTGCAGCTGCTCGCCCATGATCGTCTTCTTCTCCCTGCTGGGTATTGCCTGCAAGATGAGAGTGCCAGAAGCGCATACTCTACTCGAGATTATTCGGATTCGTTATGGAACCCCCGGCCATATTGTGTGGATCGCTCTGTGCCTGATCAACAACATTATCGCCATTGCCAACATGTTACTGGGTGCCAGTGCTGCCATTACTGCTTTGTAAGTCAACTCGGCCACTCAATTTTCACAGGACTAACCAGAGATCAGAACTGGAATGCATATCATCGCAGCAACCTTCCTGCTGCCGGTCGGAGTCGTCCTGTACACCTTTGTTGGAGGCATCAAGGCTACCTTCCTCACGGACTACTTCCACACCTTCGTCATTACCATCATTATCTGCTTCTTCACCATCAAGACTTTTACGGTTCCAGAAATCGGTTCGCCGGCCGGTCTCTACGACCTCATTGTCGAAGCCGGCAAAGCGCACCCCGTCGTTGGCAACGAAGATGGCTCATACCTGACCATGACTAGCAAGGGTGTAAGTCGGGCTATTTATGATCTGGTCGAACTTTCAGAACTGATCAATACCCTCTAGGCAATTCTTTTCGGCATCATCCACGTACTCGCCAACTTTGGCCTCGTCATTATGGACACTGGTTTCTTCGCCAAGGCCTTCAGCGCCGCCCCCCAGGCGGTTGTTCCCGGATACATTGTCGGCGGCATTGCGTACTTTGCGATCCCTTGGTGTCTCGGGACGCTGATGAGCTTCTCGGCTCTTGGGCTGGAAGGCACCGAGCGCTTTCCCACCTATCCTCGACGAATGTCCACCGTCGAGATCTCGAATGGCCTCGTGTTGCCCTACGCGGCCATCGCGCTCGCGGGCAAGGGTGGCGCTGTGGCTGTTCTTCTCATCACCTTCATGGCTGTGACGTCGACAATCTCAGCCCAAGTTATTTCGGTGTCTTCCATCATCAGCTTTGACATTTACCGCCAGTACTTCAACCGCGCCGCGACAGATCGTGATGCCATCCGGTGGAGTCACTTTGGAGTCGTCTTCTTCGGGCTGTTCTCGGCTTCGTTCTCCACAGCGCTGTACTACGGAAATGTCGACCTGGGTTGGACGCTGTACATGCTTGGTGTGCTGACTTGTCCCGGAATCATGCCCACTGTCTTTGCGATTCTGTGGAAGAAGCAGTCGCAGGCCGCTGCGGTCATCTCGCCTTTGTTGGGTCTCGCTACTGGAATCGCTGTCTGGCTTGGTTCTGCGTCGTCTCTGTACGGAGAGATTACTGTGGCCTCGACTGGCCAGACGCTTCCTTGCGTCTACGGCACTGTCGCTTCTGCGTTCAGTCCAGGCGTGTACTCGGTCATTATCTCGTTGATCAAGCCAGCCAACTACAACTGGGCCGACCTTCGAAACGAGCGCCTCGCCTTTGACCAGACTGCGAATGCGCCGACTGAGGCGGCTTCGCATGAAGAAAAGGTGGCAAGCTACACTGCAGACAAAGCCAGACTCAAGCATTGGGGAACGCTCGCGGCTGTATGGTCCGCTGCAACATTCTTGGGGCATTGGGTCCTTTGGTAAGTCTCATTCATCGCAGCAGCTCTTACGAATGCTAACACCAGCAACGTCAGGCCTCTTCCCATGTACGCTTCCAAGTACGTTTTCGGAAAGGGATTCTTCGTCGCCTGGCTCGTTGTGGCCATCATCTGGGTCTGGATAACAATGCTTATTGCGGGCTTTTATCCGATCATTGACGGGTGGAAGCAACTCAGCCATGTGTACCGTGGATTGAGATCAGGCAACACGGTTGTTGAAGAAGCCAGATATGGCACTCGAAACCAGGACAGTGACAAGGACCAGAGCAATTCTACCAGTGAAGGTTGAGAGTTTACTCGGGTAGTTAATTGACAGGGATTATTGTACTCGCAAATTCCCCGGGGCACAGCATCTATACTGGGTGTTGGCTGTCTCTCAACACGACAAAGTCATTGACCGCTGGCTCTAGTTTCCTTAGTAGTCGGTCAGGACCTAGTGTGCCGATTCCAGGTGAAGTCTTAGCCCTGGTGTCTAGGTCATTTGTTACCGCTACTTCTAACCAATCCTCATTGATAACCAAGGCTCTCTCCAATCTGTTGAACTTCGGGTTCGTAATGTCACTCTTGTCAATAAATCATGGCAAAAACCAGCCCCACTAACACGGCTTCTGTTACGCGAAACTGCCATCCGCTGTCAAAAAGTCCTGTAGCGTCGTTGGACTCGTCGTCTTGGGACTTGTTCTGGTTGGATTGTGCAATCTCTGTCGAACAATAATCGCTTACATTGCCGCTCTTCCGTGCTGCTACGTCTTGGAATATGCTGCAATTGAGCCTACCAGACGTGTCCACGATATCAAGTTGAGAACCCACCGTTCTATTTTTCCTGATGAAAGAATCACTGCGCCCCGTGGGAATCAGTACGTGGCTTAGTTTCGACACCACTGGTCTGAGAGAACTCACAAGAACTCGTTGCTTAAATTCCCACGAATGACAAGGTCCTGGAGGTCGCCCTCTGGCCAGTACCAGATTTTCTCATTGTCTGCGTTGTACTCAGAGCCAAGGTCGAGATTAGAGCAATTTTGTATCCATATGGACACGAGCTTCCATTTATCGGCCTGCGGTGGCAGTTGGAGCGAGCGCAAATTGTCCCAGCCCGACAACTCAAGACCACCAAGGTTATCAAATGGTAAAGTCAGGGGCTCAAAATCCGGACCAGATGAAGGGTCAACAGCCTTGACGATGAACCGTCCAACCTGCAGAGTGTCTAGCTTTGAAGAGCGTTTGATATCGATGGAGCCTCGCCCGAGTTCTATAGAGCGAATTTTCATGTCAGTTGTGTCTGGGCCCCCAAGCGTGACACTCAGGTTCTTGTCAATCTCGAGGGCATCGACGAACTCCCAGCCGACCGTGACTTGTTTGACATTTGGCATCGAATCGATATCCAAATGAATGACGCCGCCACTGCCGAGACCTGAATGTATCGGGTTCTTGAAGAAAGCATCGACCGACTCAATCTTCCCCACATCCTTGAACTGAAGCGTAGCCTTGTAGTCCTCCCTTTCGCCAATCGCTTTCAGTCCGTTCATCTTAAGTGTCTTCAAATTCTTGGTTTCCCAACTCAGGTTGTTAACGTACTCCAAGTTCGTGAAATCGACGTGTTCAAGGCTGTCGACGGCTATGAACTGCAGAGACCCGTTCACGGCTTTGAGGTTGGGGAAGCTGAGGAACTCGAGGCCGCCGGTGTGCGAGAAGGAGAGGGAGCCGGTGATGGCTTCGAGCGTCGAGCTGGAGATGTTGAGTGGCGGCGGCTTGGGGCACGCGTCACGTGGGCCCATCTCCCAGGAGCATTGGTCGTGCATGAAGCTTCCACGCACAAACTTGAGCCCGTCTAGGTTGATGCTCTCGGTGAAGCTACCGGCGAGGTTCAGGTCGCCCTCGATGGTCTCGCAGGCCTCGCGCACCTCGCGTGCATCGTCGGAACCGGCGATTTCCACGTCGCCGCTGCAGTCCACTTTCGCCTGAGCGACTTATAAGGCAGTGTCAGTTGCGAAGTGGGATACACATGATGGGACAGCAGTATGCAACTCACGGGTGCTCAAGGTACCCAGCCACGCAAGAAACAGGCCATCGGAGGTGCGCATTGTGGTGACGATTGGCTGTCCGTGGAGAATGGGGAATCTATCACTAGCATGGCGGATAAGCTTCTTTTTAAGAAACGCGTCCAAAAGTAATCCCTGCTTAATAGCAATCAGCCTTATGCCTCGGTAGCCACTCGTGCGCCCAATCCGGGGACCGCGGGGCAGGGCTTTTTAAGTGACCTGGGGAGTTGTAGAAGTTGATTCGGGCCAAGAATCTCATCTTATTTTTGGACGGGTTCTGCAACGGGTAATTCGCTGCATCGGAAATTAGACCATCAACGCAGGGGGACTTTTGTGCTTTCGACGACTTGGAACCTTGTCGAGTTTGCTGCCTCTGCTATACCGAATCCAGTGCGGCTGAGGAAAATCCTGGAAACAGAGCCAAAGATTGACCTGTCTTGGCACTGCAGGATCGTTTCATGCAGGGGCTGGGTGAGGCACAGTCCCAAGTGCATTGGCCGAGAGGACGACTGTCACCACAGAGTATCATGCAGTAGCAAGGATCTTGATAGCATTAAGCCTTTGCAATTTGGCATGTCAGCATGACCTGCAAATGTTCCGAGCCCACAGCTGGCTTCCTGTCCATACTTAGCGGTCAAGGCTTATACTTAGAGCACGGCACCATGCCACAAGGGAGCTGGTCCACGTTCGGAAGACATGAGGGCTAGAGGGGCAAACCCTACGTATCTCCTTGCTATCGTTCTTCATCACGCAAAGATCGGCGACACTAGCATTTGAATTCTGGGTGGTGCTACCATGGGGAAGAAGGACAGCAGCACCACCAAGTAGAAGAAGTTGCCGGCGATAGAGGCGTAGATGAATATAGAAAGTGAGAGGGAGCACAAGCGCTCATTTTTGAAAGGGAGCACTACAAAATTTGGCCGCAAGAAGCCCGTGATGACTAAATCTGCGGTGGTTAAACCAAAATACAGCCTCCGCCCGAGACATCGGCTACGATGTGCACTTGTGTCTCTAGTCAGCGGCTGCTACAATAGTGACATCTACACAATTTGATGAGAACGCTAAAATGCCTCGCAACCCATTTGTTTGACTAGCAGGCCACGTAGAATGAGGTCGTCCGGCAGCTAAGCTAAATACTTCTTTGAAGCTTCAACAGCGACTCCCCGTTTTATCAGAATATTAGAGAGAGAAAAAAAATATAAACAGGAGGACTCGAGCATCCCTCTGTTTGGCCCGTTTGGACATTATATAGATATTAGTGCGAAATAGGGCTTTCGAGAGCTACTAGCCACCTATTTCAAAAATGTCCCAACAGACTTCTAAACTCTCTACTTAATAGTCGCAATACGACCAACGACTCGGAGTTTCACCGCCTTCTAGTTTCTTAGCAACAAGAAACTGGCCACAAGACAAGCAAACCCTCAACGAGCGACTATAAACTAGAACCGAATTCTGTTACATAATCGTCTATTTTTAGGCGAGGAAGTGGCCTTTTTCCTCACAGGTAATATCTTAATTATGTCAAGGTCTGGCCGTCCCTAGAACATGATGTCTACGCGTTGGTTGTAGATGACTAGTGGCTGGTCCTACGAGAGAGCTGTCGGGATCCGGAGACTCGTACCTAAACGTACGGCCTGATAGTGTGGATAGGTAGTGAACTAAGTATGGCTGGAAACACTGTAGAATCTTCGTAGAGATGAGGGAAGTTGTTTCGATGAAGAGAACTAGTGAAAAAATTACTTATTTTAGCGTCTAGAATTGAATGTGAGTGCTGAAGAACTATCACCCCCACCCTGTGGTAGGTACAACAGGTTTTGGATGGAATGGATCGTGATGCAGAAATCAATTTCTCTAGTATCTCTACCTAGAATTTGAGGAAAATTACGCCATTCTCTGAAGTCACTCGTGCGACCGAGTTGTCACGTGTTGGGGTCCGAACTTGGATGCGGACTGGATAGGGGTTGAGACCCAATCCGGAAATCCGGAAGTTCGGAGCTTGGTGAGGGGTGGAAGCTTCTCCTGGTATTGGGTATATCCACGAATAATCCTACCCTGCTAGGCGGCCAAAGTTTCCGATTGAAAGAGTACTTGGTACGCAAGCTTGAAAACATGGTTGAAAGTACTAGATCACCTAGAGTTTTGGCATAGATTTGTTTCGAAGTCGTGCATTTATTAGCATATTAGTGATGATGCTTATTTTTAAGCCAGTCATCATTTCTAGAGGTCGTATCCCTGACCGTTTCACCCGGTAAAGGTGTTTCCGAATAGATGAACGGCATTCAAAAGCCCACCACTGACGCACCCGGTAGTGACAAGGTGACAGGGTTCAAACTTCATACCATTGGTGGAATCGCCTTCCTGCGTGCATCTGGAGTGGGCTGGCGTATCCGCCTTATTAACCGGTCCGAAGTGACAGCTCTTAGCCTTGACAACCCTGGTGAACGTGGGAATATAATAGTAGAATGCTTCCTCGCTAGAAGTTCAAAGCAGCTTCTAGCAACAGTAGTTGACCTCGACATAATCATCTCTGAAAATGTCTGGCCTCAAGCTTACTTCTGCCGCTTTTCTGGTTGCCCTCAGTGGCGCCACGGCTCGTGACATTTTCGTTTCACCTTCAGGCACCGGATCGGGAACTCTTGACGCGCCCTATGGATCCATCCAGTCGGCGGTAACTGCAGCGGCTGCTGGAGACACCATTTACTTGCGTCAAGGCACGTATGCTCCTTCGGCCAACATCCAAGTCAGCACAAGCGGCACGAGGACGTCGCCGATTTCGGTCCGACCTTACCAGAGCGAAAAGGTGATTATCGACGGAGAGAATATGCCTGGGTTAGTAAAAGTCGACCTCACATACTGCTAGCCTGCTCAAAAACTGATGTCATCCAGCACTCCCAAGGCACTCGATGAAGCTCTGCCGAATAAGGAGCGGGGAATTTTCCACATCCAGGATGCTAGCTACTGGGCCTTCTACAACCTAGAGTATGACCTTACTCCCTCGCTTGAGAGAAAATAATATTAACGCAACATCCAGGCTGATCAACGGCCCCTACGGCATTTATGCCCGAGATGCATCGCACAACTACTACGAGAGTCTCTCCACGCATGACAACTACGAGACTGGCTTCCAGCTGGAAGGTGCCTCTTCCAACAACACGGTCCTCAACCTTGACTCCTACCGCAACCGCGATCCTCGCAAGAACGGAGAGAGTGCCGATGGCTTTGCCTGCAAGTCCGGCTCCGGTGAGGGCAATGTCCTGCGCAACGCTCGATTGTGGGACAACGTCGATGACGGCCTCGACCTTTACATGTTCGGCTCTCCCGTCACTCTTGAGGAAGTGTATGCGTGGGGCAACGGCTACAACCGTTGGGGTTTCAGCCCGTTCGAGGGCGACGGCAACGGCTTCAAGCTGGGTATTACGGACAACCCGCCCGCCAACCACATCGTGCGCAACTCCATCGCCTTTAGCAACTTCAAGAAGGGCTTCATCGACAACGGCAACCCGGGGTCCTTGACCTTTGAGCGCAACACTGCGTGGAACAATGGCGACGTCGGCTTCAACATGCGAAGCTCGTCTTCCGAGCTGACAGCAAACATTGCCGCCGTCAACACTGGCTCCGCCCAAGTCAGCCTCGTCAGTACTGTGACGGCCTCTGGAAACTCGTGGAACTCGGGAACGACATGGTCGAACAGCTCTTTTACCAGCGTTGACCCTTCGACGCTGAAGGGTGCACGGGGTTCAAACGGCAAAGTGCAAGGGAGTAACTTTTTGCTGCCGACGTCTGGTGCTGCCATTGGAGCGACTACAAAGGAGGAGGTTTGATCCAACGGAAGGATCTATCATGTAGCTTCTGGTGACTTATTGAGCGAGTATACGGTCATGAAAATACGACGAAATCGCATGTATACTACGGGGAGTCATGATTCGACGTTCCTACAAAGTGCATGGTTGAATGGGACAATGCTCGATAAATGACATAGAATTCGATGAGTCTCTTGATCTATTCTGAAGTTTCACTATTGATATTATACTTGAGTCCCCAACACATTTTACTTGGCCCTAGTTTCCCGCCAGTACTGCCAACAAAGCAGGAAGATCACTCAAATAACGAGCCCAGTATTCGGCAATCAATACCTCATCCATTCACAATGAAATTGTCTCTCTTCTGCCCAACCATCTAGCACGCGAATCCACAATCCAGATCAATGGTGACTGTTGTGGATGTCAGGGCAGGGCTATCCTGCTTGCCGACCGAGCAGCGACCGTTGTTGCTGTCCCACTTGCCACTTCCCCAAGCATCATCGCCGTATGTGAAAGTAGCCTGTAAGAGTTGGAACTAGGTTAGCAAATATCCTCATTGATGGTGACCCTCGCCCGTGGAGTGAGATCAAATGTTATAATTGTGAGCAACTTACGACGTCATCTCCAGACCCAAAAGTGTTGATGTTCAGTACATTGGGAAGCCCTTCACTCTCAGCGAGGAGTATTCCATCGCCCCAAATGCTTTCCTTGGACCAGACCAGTTGTTGCTTGGCGTCGTAGACCCACACGTTCATCTCATGGCTGCCCTTGGCGTTCTCTCCGTTGAAAGTGTGGACGTGAACTCCACACCAGCCACCGTGGAAACGCTTGTTGAGGTCTGAACCTTCAGCAGCAGGCGCAGGTGCAGGCGCAGCCGCGGCGAGGGCGGCGAAAATAGAGATGAGGGTGAAAGAAACCATTTTGATGAGTGTTGATATGGAAAAACTTGCTAGAGTGAAACTGGATGCTTGAGTGTTTGTGTTTGAGTATTGATGAGTGATGAGGAAGCTCTTCAGGTTGGAAGCCGAGAGTTCATATAGCTTCTCGGTCATGTGTTTTTCGTAGATGGCTTCTCTACTGGTCGTGCTATGTGGACTGAATATCACGTTGCTATACTCGAAGGATTCAGCGGACCACAGCTTAGGACGTTTGATTTGGTCCTTCGGACTATGCAAAACTAGCCTTGCAAGGGAGTTTTCGGTTAGCAATTTCCGCAAGCTATTCCGAAGCAGATTGATCTACAGACAGCACATAGTATGGATGAGAAAGGGTGGAGCGGAGGATCATGGCTGCATTGAATCTTTGATATCATGTATAGGAAGTGTCCTCCGTAATATCATTTAGCAGATTCAAGGGGTGCAAGTTCCGTGTTCAGCGCCCGATTCTCTATGGAAGACAAGGTTTCTCTACTCCTGGCTCTTGAGAAAGGATTCATCAAAACTGAAGCATCCTCGATCGTGCTTCATCCCCTCGCTGCCCCTGTGCCATCCCATGGGCAACAAACCAACCATGCCCCAGTAATCCAGCTGTGGCTCGATCGGTAAGTCGGCAATTCTCCATTTAAAATCAGGGATATCGCTTACACCAAGGTTGGGAAAATAATGCTACGTGGTATTCTAGAATAGCAAGTCTGTCGTTTTGTGGAGAGAGCTGCCCTGAGCGGCTGGCTGAGGCTTGAAACGTCGGTGCCTTGGGGCGCAGCCCATAGATCAGCTATGGGATGCCGTTTGAAACTTCATTCTGTTCAGAAGTTTCACGTAAATGCCAGATTTCTCTGAATCACTGCTTGCTACTTTGCGAGTCTTAACCCGAACGGGCAATCCGTAGCCCCACAGGCCACAGGAGATCAATTCATCAATGGCAAACACGAAACAAGCATAGCCATTCGTCTGCTCCGCTTTGAGTCGGGATCAATCACGACCAAATAGTGACGTAAGGGTAGCACCACCATTCGGGCCGATGAATCTGTTTGTTTACTGGGTGGTTTAATCATGAGTTTGCCAAAACGTCAAAACGTGCGGGTGTTGCCATTGTTGCCCTGCATCCTGTTCTGAATATCGTCTCCCTTCTTGAGATGAAGATGGAGTACGCCCATCAAATCATTCGCTTGTACGATGACCATCCGCTTTGTACCTAGTTGGCTCTAGAAGAGACCCTGGTTCGGGGCGTCGACAAAAGCCTTGGCTCTGACTGCAAAGTTCATGTCGAAGGGAGACGTAAGATTGAACGTTCTCAGTGGGTGCCATTCAGGCAACATGTCTCAATGGGCCGTGCGTCACTGAAGCTCAGGCTTGGCGGGCATTACAGCTGCAGTATCGATTTCAATGCACGGGGAAACCAAAAGGTCAACTATTGCTTACCGAACCGATTCACCATCACCAAGCCTGACCAAGGCTCGCAACTCAAGTCTACAAAGCCACCTTCTGTGCAAAGCGATGGAATCTTACCATCGGATCGTGATCTACGGGACCGCTCACATCGTGCAGCAGTTGCCGGAACTCAGCTTCGGCATCACAACAAGCACATGTGAGGCAGCTGGAATGCCACGTAGCCGTGTATAAGACACGCAGACTGTACGTTGACATCACGGACATGGCCAACTGGATTCATTGGTAGAGGGGAGCAGGGGCTGAACGGGAAAAGCGCCACCAAAAGACTCGTTGCTTCCAAGGGGACATTGTTATCGCGATCGGTCTGCTTGCGTATGTGGGACTGCATATCGAGCCGTCGAGTAGGCGGGAATCGATCTGCACCAGCCACATCGCTCGCCGCCAGATCCTTTTCTTTTCAGCTGGCCTCGGATGGTCGATCATGGCCGAATTCGGCGGCGTGGTGCATTAGCGGGAGCGTCCCGGCATGCAAGCTGTCCTGTGTTTCACATCTTACTGCGGCATCAGCCGAAAGGGCAAACTAGCCCGGCAAGTGGTAATGCAGCTTGTCACGAATTGACAGAGCGAAACCTCACAGAGATAGATCCAGCGCATTTAGGAGACTGTCAGACGACCGGATACAAGTGTTTACCTAAGTACTCGCCTTTCCGTAGAGTGGACATGCGAAACAAAGTCTCCATTCAGCTTTCTTCTACTCAACGAAGTTTTGGGTTTACCAGCACCGCAAGTTCAACAAGCGGGTGTGGTACCTTTACCGCCTGCCCAGATATCTCACTTCCCCTCTTTACACTGGTCGTTCAGGCGCACGGCATACTGACCGGGACGTCGTCGACGTAATGACTCAAGATTGCGTCTGTGCTTGCTTTTTCGACTCGTAGAACTCAATAGAATGAAAGCACGCCTCGGAAGGACAAGATGTTAGACCAACGTGCGAGAGAATTTTCGAGTATAAGTAGCCTAATGCCCATCAGTCTACCGCTCAGCATCTTCCCCAGCATCGACGGTCTACTCATTCCTACATTACCTCAACATTCAACCACAATGAACTCCATTGAAATCCCCTTCACCATCTTCGTCGACGGCAAGCCAGTAGGATTTCCTGCTGAAGATGAAGACAGATTCCAGGCCCGAGCCGGCCCTCAGCCCGCAGTTTTCTCGCTGAGGGACGGTCGTCTCCAGTCTCAGGGTTGGTTCCTGGGACGATCGGTCATTGAAGACATGAGCCTCATGCCCAAGCGCGTTTACTGGTTCAAGGTCGGCTCAGGCCAAGAGGATGCTATCCAGCGGGTTGATGCTTTTCCCAATGGCGGCTCTTTTGATCTGAAGTTTGCTGGTAGGTTCCACATGAACCGCGACCTTGATGTGAGATTCAGCTTCGATACTGATGGTATTGATGTAGGCGCTCCTCTGGTAATGGTGGACGGAAACCTCTTTGCCGCACTTCTTCCGGGTGAGTTTGCATACGACATGCAGATGCACAAATTCTGACGTGGAAATTTTAGAGCCGCAGCAGCCTGTGCAGATTAGACTGCAGTGAACGAGAAAGAGAGTGAGAAGCACCTTCTTATACGTGGCCCACTTGGCCTCTCCACAGATTCTTTAGTAAGGAAGAATAACAAAGCCTCGGAAGGTTCTCACAGAAAGGAAATGTGGCTCAGTGAACTTATTATAGCTACAATGTACTGTTGAATGCTGCCAAGTCCACTGCTTTCACGAAGATTAATGCAGCTATAGTGAATTTCAATGTGATAATCAGTTTTTCAAGTCAAGACTTCGTAGTTAGCATTGTTTGCCTAGAAATAATTGTCGTATTTGATCCTGGATTGCTTATGGGAGCTCCGGGTAAGTTGGTGCAAAAAGATTGAATCCGACCAAAAGAGTTAGATATTGAACCTCCATCAAGACCTTTCAGATTTCTTCTTAGCTGAGGTAATGTGCATGCAATATATGTTTATGAGGTTAAGCCTTTCTCGTCGGATACGTGGCTTCCCTCTATGCCCTGTGAACTGATGAGCTTATCTCTGAAGCTTCTTGGAATGATGGCAAGCGTGGGTCGATACTAGAAGGTTTAACATAATGCCAAATGAGCATTCGTTCTTGATGTGATGATTCTGGGAACTCACTCAAAGACGATGACACGACAAAATGAATTGGGAAAGGTAAGAGTCAAACGTTCGATTTGAACCTGGAAGAGAAGGTCAACAAGGTATTCCACACGCAGTGATATAAGTACCTACCCGGACGTCGTCATACTCAATGATATCTGGCCCAGGGGGTATCTTGCTTTGAAGCAAACGATGATAGGTATCAGCCACGGATTGAGTCCCGGGGTCTTTGAATTGATCAAGGCTAAAACCGCTCGCATCCTGGAGAATAAATTCCGGTTTTTAATTCGGAAGAGTCGTCATTTCAGTGTACACCGAGAACCGGCCCTTGTTATCCTTATCGCAAAAGGCCAAACCAACCCACCATGACACTGCGGCGGAGAGCCCCTCGATGCCTCCAGTCTTGGAGATTTTGAGGTCCCCGGAAGAGCGTGGTGCGACAGGAAGGGCAACCAAGTTGGTTTCACCGTCTAGGCCGCACGTGGTACTTGAGCCGATGGGGCAGACTGAATATTGCGTGTCGTTGACAATATGGATCGTCATAGTGTAGGGAGCCATTTTTGCGACCTCTTGTTAGAATTGGAGAGGAACTTTTCAAGCTAGAGATGATTTTCGAGACATACAATTACGGTCGAAGAAAAAGGTTGTGGAATCATCCGCCATATAAAGTAGATCCCAGCATGTAAATTGCTTACATGAGCGATCACATGGCGAGGGGTATAGCAAGATACACAGGCTTCATATAAGCCACGTTATCGGAAGCGGGGACGACATTATTGACCTCAAGCTTTATGGCGGGTTCTAGAACTTCATAGATCCCATTGCGTTCACACATGAGCCAGACTACGCGCGAATGGCTAGGGCCACTCTCTTGGCTGGTGTTGAGTTTCCTTTGTGGAAGCCCAACCCCTCACAATGAAATCTAGACGTAGGTTAGCCTCCGCAACTAGAATATTAACAACTGGATTCGGCGTAGTCAGCCTGTGGCGTGTTTGTTTTACCGGAAGGCTGGATATTTGGGACCGGCCGTCCATTCCGGAACCTGGTGACGCAGTCGTGGTAATCTTGCCTGAGCATCGTAGCCTCCATTTCTAAGTCGAGACTTGATTGAGACAAAGCAGGCGAAGGTCACAAGAGTCGAGAAAAGCTACACGTTGAAGGCTCGCAAAAGTTATCTACTCCTGGGTTTCGGCGATCCGTATGTTGCATTCCTCGTATTCTCTGTTCTCAATTGAAGTTGAGCTTTTGATTCTGCGGGATGTTTACGCACGGGTTATTGCGGGATTGGGCACAGGGGTTGGCATCGGCGGACGTTATTGAAGGGCAGTTGTCAGCCGTCCTAGGAAGGCTTCAATTACTTGGCTTTCTATGTATATGCTGATGGACTCGAGCAGCTTGATCCCATCAGACTAACTTGCTGAAAATATGGACGACAACTGATCATGCAGGTGAGCAAAAATAAAACCAACGCCAACACCATAGGTCGCAATTATAGCTGCCTCGGTGCAAAATTGGCTCATCGAATTGATCTTGTTTACAGAATACTATTGGATGTATTCTTCTATCCTTACTTGCCAAACTCGTGAATGCATAATTTGTGAAGAAAGCTATGAGATGTAGGCTGTAGCGCATTGACTTTTGTGGGCTCAACACTTGTAATTGGTTACTTACCTACGGATCACGCAATATCACGAAGGAGAGCACCATTTTTTGCTCCTCCCTGCTGGATGATGTGAGATTAGTGTAACATACCTTCCCGAGAGCTTGCCAACTGAACCTCCCGGCTCAGACGTGGGAGTGCTGCAAAAACTTCGTCTCCAACTTTGGAGCGAAAGCTAGCATCATGGTTCCATGTGAATGTCGCATGGTAGCCGAGGTTGGCAACTTTCGTTTGGCTACCCGCCCTATCAAGGGCATGTTGCTACTACTACAAAAGAACACGGCTCCGAGGTTGGAAATATTCGCCGTATTTTCTTGGGCTCGGTGTTACTATCACAGTCCACAAGGATGCTTAGCTTCCTTTCACGGAATTTGTACCTTGTAAAGTGCAATAGCACCTGACTTATACAACATCCCAGGTT
Source organism: Neonectria ditissima (assembly GCA_001305505.1). Classification (NCBI taxonomy): domain Eukaryota; kingdom Fungi; phylum Ascomycota; class Sordariomycetes; order Hypocreales; family Nectriaceae; genus Neonectria; species Neonectria ditissima. The sequence goes on from LDPL01000003.1 coordinate 348,274, forward strand.
GCGATCTTGATTGATACCATTGCAGGGGTAAACGAACCCGGTCTCATACCACTTTGCCTCCATTGCACATGGACCCAAGTAGGAAGTCACAAAAGAAGCTTTTGAACCCCAGGGGGCTGTCCGGTTTTTGGGATTTTCCCGGAAATCAAGAGCACTGAACTGCCTCCTGATCTTATTTCTTTCGGCGCTCCCCTTCCGAAACGTCGTCCAAGCTCCTACACTACCAGCCCTGTGTGGTTAATTATAGGAGGGAAATGCTTGGTAGTTTTTCCGTTGTCGGATGGTGGCGAGGGAGCCGAGTCTAAGGGCGCGCTTGTAGGGATCAGCTACCCAAGATGGAACAAACATCCCCACATATCGTTCGGACGACGGCGGAAAAACGTTAGCCGGTCTGGATGTAATTCGCACTCGTAGATTAAGGGATAGCGAGAGAGGAGCGGTGTTTGAGAACAGCCCTGCGGCCACGCGACTTTCCTGAGGCTGCGGTAGCTCCGGATATCGTGCTGGACCCGTTGGGGCGCTTGCCGGCTTATCCAGGGTGTAAACAATTACTTGCATCCTAGGACCAGTTGCTCCGAAGTTCCGACCACCCCGGCGCGAGGGCCCTATAAGGATTCCGACTCTGGCTGTTGGTGTTCACGATACTGCTTCTACCAATCCTTCAGCTCCTCCGGTCATCGCTCAGTCATCATGGTCAAGATATCGTCCCTCCTCTCCGGCCTGGCGCTGTCCAGCGGCGTCTTCGGCTACGCCAACCCCAAGGCTTGCTCCGGAGTCTGCAACAATGCTCACGACCCGTCCATCATCCGCCGATCTGATGGCACTTACTTCCGCTTCTCCACCGGCGGACGCGTTGCCATCCACACGGCGCCGGCGATCGAAGGGCCCTGGACGTATAAGGGTGCCATGCTTCCTTCCGGCTCTGTCATCAACCTTCCCGGAAACCAGGATCTCTGGGTAAGTGTACAGCGGTAAAGACACGATCATTGAAGCTATGACTTACGCGGTGGATCTTGCAGGCCCCAGATGTTATCCAGATCGGCAGCCTGTACTATGTCTACTACACCGTCAGCGCATTTGGCTCGCAGAACTCGGCCATTGGCCTAGCCCGTTCCTCCTCCATGGACGTGGGCACCTGGACCGACGTCGGCGCCACCGGCGTGCGCTCCGATAGCTCCAAGGCATACAACGCCATCGACTCCAACGTCTTCAAGGATGGCAGCACGTGGCGCATGTACTTCGGAAGCTGGTGGAAGGGCCTTTACACGGTACCCATGAAGGACACACCAACCGCCGCGTCCAGCAGTGGCGGCTCGACCCAGCTGATCTACGAGCCGGTGACGACGGCCATCGAAGCCCCGTATCTGTACAAGAACGGCAACTACTACTACCTGTTCTACTCGCAGGGCAAGTGCTGTGGCTTCGACGCCGACCGACCTGCTGCCGGCAAGGAGTACAAGATCATGGTCTGCCGATCTACCTCTGCTACGGGTGGATTTGTCGACAAGAACGGAAAGGCCTGCGTCAGCGGCGGCGGCTCCGTTGTGCTCGAGAGCCACGGATGGGTCTATGGACCTGGTGGCCAGGGCGTGTACAACGACCCTACCCACGGACCGGTGAGTTTACCTACCTACAGCCAGATCTGAAGTGTGATGCTAATGAGGTTGCGTGATAGGTCCTCTACTACCACTACGTGGATACCCGAATCGGTTACGCGGATGGCCAGAAGAAGTTTGGTTGGAACACCATCAGTTTCTCCAGCGGTTGGCCCATTGTCTAAATTGCGTTTTCGCTTCTGTACATATGCACACGTTGAGCGTGTTTTACTTTTGATCTTGTATATTCTTTCGTCAGAGGTCTGTATATCATTCGGCCGTACGGTAGAGAATAGAGCCGCTCGTCTTCAGGACAAACAAAGGCCCTAGAATTGTCAATATTAAACGATCGAGGTGCATGGTGATTTTCTTGACACCATGTTGTTGAATCATAACTGTGCATCTGGATAGCATGCGCACAAGGTCGACTGGGGTCATAGAGTGAAAGGTACGAGCCCTCTTGCATAGCTCATCATCCAGCTGTCAAACGGGACTGATTGTTGCCTCAATCCAAGCGGGGAATGTAGGTAGAAATACAGCAATGATGTATCCGGAACTGTTTTCTTTTTTTGACCTTGCGGTAGCAGCAACAAATCTTGGGGCGAGCAGACAGACATAAGAAGATATAGTAAAGCTGTTTGCTGCGCGAATCGGCTCTCTGAATCCTGTAAAACGCTAAACTCTGCCGTTTCCTCGTTTAAGCGGTCAGAACTAGAAACACAAATCCACTCCCCTAATCCCGTTCAAGCTTGATTCTACTTATTTATTCCTGGAAAAAGAAGAGGTCGAAGAGGAACAGACATTTCCTTTTGTATTTCTTGAACTGCCTCCGTAAATCGATCTTGCTCACCTTCCAAAGAAATCTCTCTTCGACCCGTCCGCGAGTTGATGTAGCAGACTCCGTCCGCAACGTAACAAACCAGATGTTCCAAGAAGCTGCTGGTTAACCAAAGACAGTATAAGGGTTTTGTGAATCGGCCGAACAGCCTTTTGAGTAGGGCCGGTTGACCAAAGGTCACTGCTGATTGTGGTATTTGGGAAGGCTCGTCTTGATCATGAAGCCATGCTACCGTAGCTTCCAGAAACTCTTCAGGCAAGGCTGATTGACGCGCGAGAATTTCGATTGTCATTTTCTGTACCCTCCTGCTTTCATCATGAAGCCTCGCTGCTATGACTTTCAGCATCTGTTCGGGTATGGCGGACTGTTGTGATTGATTCCTGAGTATGCGGATCGCCCTTTCTCTGGCAACAACTCTATGATTCTGAAGCTGTGCGACTGAGAAATCGATAATTTCTTTTCGGATCTCTTTGGGCAAGTCTATTCGATATTGGAATGCCAAAGCCACTGTGTCAATGGTCTCTTCATCTCCGTCCTTTAGCTTTGCGATCATAGCTTTGAAGATCTCTTCGGGCAAATCAGCTTGGAAGTTGAACACTGTAGCTGAAGCTTCCCTAATAGTACTGTCTTGGTCCCCTAAGTATGGCACCAGGCTTGCTAGGATATGCTTAGGCAAGACAGACTTATTTTCAAGCGTCTTAAGTGCCGACTGCCTGATAGGCCCATTTTGTTCCTCAAGTTGTGCTACTATAGCCATGAGGATGTATTCGGGCAAGTCAAACTGCTCCTCAAGGATTTCAACTGCCGCCTGCCTAAGATTCCTGTCTTGATCCCTGAGGTGTGCTTCTATAGCTGCTAGGATTGACTCAGGCAAGACATCCTGAGCTTTGAGCGTTTCCACTACCGCCTGCCTAATAGCCTTGTCTCGGTCTTTAAGCTGTGCCGCTATGGATGCCAGGATATGTGCAGGCAAGTGCCTCTGACGCTCGAGCGCTTCAACTGCCGCCTGCCTAACAACGCCATCTTGGTTCTTGAGGTGTGCTGCTATTGCTGCGAGAATCTCTTTAGACAAGGCAGATTGCCGTCTAAGTACTTTAGCTGCCGCCTGCTGAATACCCCTGTCACGATCTCCAAGCTGTGTTGCTATGACCTGGAGAAGCTGTGTAGGCAACGCAGAACACCACACAAGCGCCCCAACTACTGTGCGTCTAACAGTACTGTCTTGGCACTCAAGCTGTAAAATTAAGACTTCAAGAATGTCGTCCGGCAAGGTTGTCTGAGTTCCCAGTACTCTAACCGCTGCCGATCTGACAGTTCCATCTAGACTGTTAAGCCGTTCCGCTGCGGCTTGTAGGATCTCTTCGGGTAGAAGTGATTGACGACCAAGCGTCTGAACCGCCGCCCGTACAATGCTCACATCTTGATCATCGAGTTGTGTCACCACGGCTTTTATGGTCTGGTTCGGCAAAGCTTCGACTTGGCGGTAAAGCAGACCAAGGGCGGCAAACCTCAAGCGTTTGGAGGCCTTTTGTTGCAGCTGGGCAGTGGCTAGCCCTATTATTCTCAATGATACTCTCGGTCGCGCGGAAATAGAGGTTAGAATCATGGATACTACCTCCTCAGGCGCCCCTTGGAAGACGTTGTCTAGGACCTGATCTGGAAGCTCCATCTCGCGTGCCAATCGTGCTGTTTTCAAGAAGTTGCTTTCAAATAGCAGCCACTCCGACAGCTGATTTTCCAACTTTCTTCGGAGCAATGCAACAGTTGTCGTCTTTTCCGATGGTACCACTTCGCTTAAGCAATGCATAACTAGCCTCTGATGTGTAGGACCTAAGAGGTCGCGCGGCTCTTTCTCGATGGTGTCGAAGAAGCGGCAGAGGTGCTCTCCGTTGCCATGGGGCTGAAGTAGGCCAGCGACGAAGCGCCAAAAAATGTTGTACCTTACGTTGTACTTTTCTTTCAGAAGAAAGGCCTCAGCGCTGACGGCATCAAGCCCTCCCCCGTTGAGCGCTAGACATGGGAGTGAGGTGTTGGACTTCCAATGCTCCACGAAATACTGAGCCGCGAAGTACTCCTGAAAGGTCAGATGTAGAAAGTGGTAGCTTTGGTTTCTTTCGACCGATGAAACGCCTGAAGAGCGTAGGAACGAGAGCTTGGCGAGGTCAAGAGACGATGGAATAGCTCCACCAGATTGAAGATGCTCCGATATATTGGTCCAATACTTCCATATCTGCTCTTGAAGCTCCTTGTCAAACTCTATGACATCGCTGTAGAGGCCGGTAAAAGCAAGGCAGCGAAGAAGATTGACTTCCAGCTTTATCTGTGACGAGATCTCACTGTCAAGAGTTGATTTGGCAACGCGCATTGAAAAAGGTTTCCCCCCAGAGGACTTTTCCAACCGGACGACGTCCTTCTTCCACAGCTTCTGCTCGATTGAATAGTAGAGCATCGTCATAGTCGTTGAAGCTACATCTGAGTTTGCCATTCCAGCCTCCCAGCTATAACAGAGTGCTTCGAGCTGGATGGGAATTCGGACCAACCCCTGAAGAAGCCAGCGACTGTCGAGAAACGATTGGATCTCTCTCGCATGGTCAGGCGCTACCTTGCTGATATAGGCTTGAACCTGTTCTGGATAGAAACCAACTGTCTCTAATTCTAGATCGACGCAGTTGACATGAGACAAGCTTGTTCCGGGCCGGGAGGTGATGATAACGTCTGGTTGGTTGAGGAGGTCCCAAAGAAGCCCAGGAATTTCAGGATCCAACTCTCGGGATACTTCATCAAGACCATCGAGGATAAACAGGGTCCTGCCACAACTGTCAGGGTCATGAACCGCCTGCCGTACTGCTTCGGCTAGGATTTCTCCGTCTGCTGCACGAAAATGTACGTCAAGAAGCCAGTGCTTCAGGGTATATTCGGGCGACTTGTCTTTCAGTGTGCGTAAAGGCACACAGATCAAACGATCAAACGAGTCTGTCCACATGCCCTCGTAGAGGTACTCGTAGACAATCCGCTTACACAAGGTGGTCTTTCCTACCCCAGCCTGCCCCTGAATAAAGATCCGTTTTGGTGGAGCTCTCGCGTTTCGGCCTTTCTGCTGGTTAAAGAGGAAGCCCAAGGAGACCTGGGTATTCTCATCCGGTGTCTCAACCCTCAGACGCGCGAAGAGCGGGAACGGAGAATCCCAAACCTTGTTAACTCCTTTACCCGACGAATCCACAATGGCAAGATTGATGTAGCACTGATCCATCGACAGCGACTCACCCGAGAGTCGTTCCACCATGAGGCGCTTCTCTTCAAGATAATACTGGCGTATCCTGACGTCTGCGTAGAACAATTGAGCTTCGGTGCAGCGGGACCAGGCTTGCTTCAGTAAATCTGCTGAGCGAGACTCATCACGCCTCTCTAGGCAAGGAATTGTGGAGGTATATTCAGTCTGCTTCCACGGCCGCGACTGCCAACGACCCCGAGCAGGTTGGAGGACGTCTGTCCAGTCTGGACGCCCCATAGTATCGGCAACCAGCTTCACCCATTCATGGACGCGTCGGTGAATTGACTTGGATCCGGCTGGAACCAGTACCTGCTCCAAAAACTGAACGATTTGCCCTTGGACAGATGTCTCTTTGGATTTCCAGGCGTTCTCAAGCTGTGCGAAGACGCCACACAAAAACTCCTTTTCCTGGCGGCATGGCACCTTAGAGAGAAAGTCTTTGAGGCAGTCGAATGCCTTCGCTTGGATGAACATGTCGGTAAAGCGAAGAGCAACATACCAGCTCTTCTGCTTCTGCAAATATCTCACTCCCTCGGTCGTGGTTTCTAAGCTGCTGGCTAGGCCAGAAAGAGCCCTGACCACCTCAACCATAGAAGATATAAGGTGGGGAACATTCTGCAAACTCCCAAACAGCTTTGCCGGGTCCATTGCAGACACTGCAGTTGCCAAGTTTCCAGTGCTTCTAGCGATGTTGCTTGTGTGACGCAACAACGCTCCGTATGGCCCCTCGTCATTGGGGATGCCAAGTAAAGCCTGGTATGCGTAGCCAGCGCTTTGGGCCAGGCGGAGTTCTTGGCTTTTGCTCAACGTAGCAAGTTGCTTGAGAAGTGGTTCGTGTAGATCCTCTCGGCCAAGGCCCGCGGTTCCTATGTCTACCATGGCGTCCAAGACAGACGAAAGCGTGCAGATCAGCTTATACTGGGTTTTGGATTCGGCCTGTTTCATAGCACCGTCCAGGCGCTTCTGTAGACTTTCCAACACTGGCCCAAGTTGCATTTCGTCCCTCTTCGCATCTTCGGCGCATCGGAGAACAAAGGTGAACCCACTCAAGACCTGGGTGTCCAGGATGTTGCCGTCTGCTGTACCCTTTATGATCGTGTTGTTGAACGCCTGGGCAAGGTCTCGATAATTGCTGGCGGTCACCACGGTCGCAAGAGCGGCAGCCTCGGATACGTACGACAGGTGGCGTTCATCTTGAAAAACCAGGATCATTTCCTTTGACAAAGCTTCCAAAGCGTTTCTTTCCTTCGGATCGATATCGCGGCTTCCTAAGCGTCGGACAAGGTCATCCGTTCTCGTGGGTCTGGATGGGTGTCGGAACTCCGCCATCGTTGCGGCTCCACGCGTTGAATATGCTTTTGGAAGCGGATATTATTTCAAAAGGCTGGGCGGTGAATTTGGTAACAGCACGCGATTCGAATTGCCAGCCACGTTTTGGTTAGAAACTGGTAGAATCACAAAGTTCAGCTGGCCGGTTCGGTCGCCAAAAGAAACCTTCCAGGATTTGACCAGCAAGAGAATCGAGGTCCTGGCAGAATGCTGGCAGAAATGAGGGGAACATGATGACAGCAGGTTTTCAGCCTGCATGTGTTGGCCAATCGAACGCAAGAAGAGGCTGTGTGACCAACATCAGTGCCCAAGGCAGACTGCCGAAAGTACAAGTCAATCCTAAATAAGAGGCAAGACAAATAAAACGCATAGAAAAGAGCGACTGGTCTTGAAAGTATCTTGATGCAATTAGTGACTCGGCAAATTCTCGCCGAGGGCCCGCCAGGTTAGCTGATTCCCTAAGGCTTCATGTAGAACCTCAGGCAAATGCCGCATGCAGTTCGGCTGAACTGGTTCAGCATGGCTGCAGGTTACAATTAGGCAGCAACGGAGAGTTACATTTTCAGCAATTTTGGGTGAAAACATCCCGGCCTTGTAGTTTTATCCGCCTTGGCCTCCGCCCTGGCCCTCCCCTCAAGTACCGGGTAAAACAGCTTGTGAGCTTCTGTATCGTGCTAGGCAACTGAGGGGGTAGCACTCTGTCTTTTCGCTCATTCGAAGGCGAAGAGATTTCGCTGTATTTGGGGGTTTTAGCAACGACTGTGGAAGGAGTTTTTCTATGTTTATCGTCTCTTGAGAATCTACGACTGCTTGCATCTCCTCTTTTTTCTTAATCACTCCAACCACACGCCCCGTCATCTGAAAAAGTAATTTCGAGACCCGCTGCTATTCTGCGACGGCCGCCACCCTCTTGGCTGCATCAACGATGCCACTGTAGCCCATGTTGAAATCCATTTTAGAAAATCGTTCGTTCGTGGTCTTCGAATGCTGTCGATCTTTTTCAAGACAGCAGGCACTTCATCCTTGGTTATGCCCGACGTCAGAAGCCGAAAGCTCTCGGCATCCTCGACAGCCATATTGGCTCCTTGTCCTTGCAGAACCGACATGGCATGCGCGGCGTCACCAATCAGGATTGCCCGGCCTTTGGTGAAAGTAGGTAAAGGGTCCAGGTCCTGAAGATCCCACGTCTTCAGGTCATCGGCAACTCTGCATGGACTTAGTCACTTCTTCCGAAGTTATTGCAGTCATTGATGTTCACTTACCTGAGCAGCTTGACAATGACTTCGCCGAAATCTCCAAAGATATCCAGGAGCTCACCTCGATCCGCCTCGGCGTACCATGATTCGGCTGCAGAGCGTCTGTTGGGGCGTGTTGGGAAGTTGCATGCCAGGTTCATGTACTCAAAGTGGCGGAACGGATACGCCGTGATAAATCGAGGCGTCCCGTCTTCGGCTTCCAGGAGCGAGATCCTTCCTTTGCCGATTCCAGGCTCCCACCATTCCGGTAGCTTTCCAAGGACCTCTCTAGTCTTGTTGGCAGAGATGACCAGACGGAAACAAGTGAGGCCCATTTTCTTCGCGATGTGTTGGTCCGTTCCGAGAACGTGAGATCGTAGACGTGAATGAACGCCGTCAGCGACTGGGGTATGAGCATCAGCGCAGTCCAGTAGTTGAACACAATCTCCTTTGAGGTGCTTGCAAAAAGTTCCAATGTCATGCAAACAGGGAACTGTGACCTACCGATCACCACATCTCCCGCATCCTTGCTTCCATCTGCTAAAGTGACTTCACCAATCTCAGGATTAAGGTCCACGGCACCATTGTGGAAGACAGTCTTCACAGGGTTGACCGCAACACCCAACTCGGAAGCTGGCGCTGTTCCGAGTCGGTAAAGTTCATCTCTAAAGTCGGATCTTTTCATCGTCAGACTGTTCGCCCCATAGCGATCCAGAAAATCGACTTCCATTTCGGTCTTCATCTTTCCGGTTTTGGTGTATGAGCGAAATCCGCCACATACCACGGCGCCCGCTCTGTCACAATCAAACCCGACATTGTTGAGGAGCTTAACAGAATTGGGGAACAAGCTGATTCCATGCCCACCTGTGGCTGCATCTGCTCCGGCTCGCTCGTAGATGGTCACATCATGGTTTTCTCGCAGGAAGCGTGCGGCTGCGAGTCCCGCGATACCACAGCCGACGATAATGACATGGAGATTTTGGGGGGTGGAATCCATTGTGTTGAGAAAAACCGAAAACGAGGCAGATTCATCGGTTGTGCTGTGAGCTCCAAATCATGCTCTATGCAAAATGCGTCAGATATTCTTCCTTTTAAAGTCGCATCTCGGGCTTTACTTGAAAAGAGCGAAAGCTCTCAATTCCGATGGCAATGTCGCTAAATAGTTCTAGAGTCTCAATGGGGCGGGGCGTTGTGAGACGCAAATTCCAAGTTGAAGAGTTATATCCGAGTATCCGGCACTTCATGGCTCTGCTGAACGTCCTATTGGACCCAATGGGGCTTTTGACTGTTGGTCAACGTAAGATGGTCAGACGGTTACATATACTGTGGGTAGTGTATGTGAGACACGTATCCAGCCGCGACTAGTGCGGTCGGTGAATTGCTGAAGTTGATCTGGAGATCTCTCTCGGCCGAGCGGGAAATAAAATAAACCGACCTGCAACAATTTATCGGAAGTGTAGAAACAATTTTTCGAGAACCCAATCTCTGTCTGCATGGTGATTGCTTTTGTTTTCACTGGACTTGTGCATGATTTGATGAGTTGAGATACCAGTGCTCTTGACTCCTTTTCTTCAACGCCGTTATATAATTTCCCAACTATCTCAATATCAACTTCAAAATTCGAAAGTTGGAGCAGACCATGATACCAAGCACAGCCACTATTTACAAGGGCTGTATTGAGAATTCTTCCAATGAATCGATTCCAGAGTTTTCGTTCTAATACGGCGAATCATGGCTCAGTCATATTGGCGGAGATTAGTCTGGCTATTCTACGACTGGTCTCATGCTTTAGTATGTGTTGCGCATAAGTAGTTGACCTGGGCGTCCCCTGGACCAACTTTGTTGTTTTTCTTCTTTCGAGGCTAATAATTTATTTTGAGCAGAGATTATCTTCTAAGACGCTGCCTACCCTACGCTCTCGTGGCTGTGGCCGGCGGACGACATGGAGTGGGTCTCTAGAACTATGATACCCTCCTTATCAGTCTATTTAATCATCTATCCCGTTCAACGTAAAGCCGGTAGGACCACAAGTCAATACCTCGGCAATGTGACCGACACGCCCTTAAAACCCCCGCCCGTGGTCTGACCGGCAACAGTATCCGAGAAGATTCACAGGGTCCAGGCTATCTATGGATACAACCGCACCCTTGACAAGTCCCTGCCGACGGTAACGGTAACGGGGGTCGGTGCTGGGCCACTTTACATCCATCGCAAAAACTCCAGTTAGGCGTCGCGGAGCCGATCGGCTTGTGACCTATCCGTCGCGGGGTAGGATTTTGCCCTGGTAAAGTGGACCTGCTTAAAACAGAGCATTAATACACATTACGTCGCACAAGTCATAAGTGTAGGGTTTATGCCATAGTACAGGGCTTAGAATGCAGGGTGCAAGCTATAACACAGGGTCTCAGAGCGTGGTCTGCCAATTTCCGGGATCTGGGTTTGTATCTGCTCCGGACGGAGCGGACGGAGCATCAAGTGCTTTGGGGTCTTTCGCCGCATTTCACCTTTTATCTCGCGGCAATCCGGCGTAGAACTTTACTCAGATAAATAGGATCAGGGATAGTGTCTTGGCTGCGATGCGTGTGTCGAGAGCTGAAGAGAAATGTCTGAACCTACGGCTATGGCACTTACAGGTCACAAATTAAAATGTCGACTGATTGTAAGTAAAGTCATCGAGTACGTTGGGTGATCATGCTATTACTTTCATTTACGCTATATACTGATCTAAGTATCAGTTGCAAGTTGTGCGTGACGTCTTGTCTTGGGCTGTCTGCCCAACCTTTTCTTGGCGGTGCCGACCCTGCTCTTTAACCACGAGATAGAAAACAAATCAAGACCAGGAGGACCATCTAAGCAATAGGACCGAAGAAGCTAAATTTGCCCGTAGGGTCGTACTTCGTCTTCAACGCCTTGAGGCGATCCTGGCGCCACTGCGCACTTCCGTACCAGTTCTTGGGCGCCTCGTCACCAAATGCGTAGTTGACGTAGACGCCCATCTCTGCCTTGCCACTGGCCTCGTGGATGATGTTGCGAAGCTTGCCGCCAAGAGCAGCTGCTTTCTCATCCAGTGCTGTATCGACGGGCTTGTAGGTGATGAGCGGAGCCAAGAGAAGGTGCTGGTCGCGGAAAGCAAAGGCGGTCGAATCATCGGCAATGGCGGCGATGCCCTGCGTAGAGTAGCCTTCGAGCATAAAGAGGGATGCATTGAAGGGGGAGTCTCCGTTGGTCTCGTTTGAGAAGAGGCTGTACGCCTCCTTGATGGCTGGGACGTTGTAAGACTCGAGGTAGATGGGGAATCGGGGGTTGACGAGTCCGTCCTTTTGGCAAGGAGGAGAGTCAAGAGCGATGCCGGTCCATCCAGCAAGGTCGCGGTAATCTCCAGTGACAGGCTCGATAGAGAGCGGGCCAATGTCATGGAATGGCTTGGTGATGGCTGCATCAACGGCAGTGACGCCTTCCTGAATGATGTAGAAAAGAATGATGGGCTACGAGGGCTATTAGTGCTGACTTTTAAAAGGCTCTGGATATGCTCACGTTGGTAGGATCAGCATCCGGGCTGTTGAGCCAGTAAGACCAGTTGATGACGCCCTCGGGCTGCTTGCCCAGCAGATTATCGTTGGCAGCTTGGTACACATCCCCGACTTGCGCACTGCTGAAGATGAGAGTCTCGATGGCCCAGTTGGTGTGTTCGATATCGTAGACCTTGGCAGTGAGGGAAGTCACGATGCCGAAGTTGTGACCAGCGCCCTTCATTGCCCACCAGAGATCAGATGTCTCGTCGATGGTCTTCAAGGTGCCGTCGGCTAGCACCACGTTCATGGACACGAACTGGTCGGCGATGAGTCCGTGGTGTCCCTGGAGCCATCCGTGACCGCCACCAAGAGCGGGCCCCATGTAGCTGACGCATTCACAGGTTCCAGTCACTGTTGGAGGTCAGTATAATTCAGTTCGGTATTCTTGGGGATGGAGGCCTTGCCTGTCTGCTTTCCGGCGGCCCAGAGCGTGTCAGTGACGAGCTTCGACTTGGTTCCGCCGCCGATGGTCACAGTCTGTCCATCTTCAGCGAGCTTGACACTGCTCAGCTGGTCCATGTAGATCTCGACGCCATGGTCCATCTTCCCCAGCGTGGTGATGGCGCCGTGCGCAGTGTTGAACGCAAGAAAGGGCAAAGCCTGCTCATTTGCGTATTTAACCTAAGACATCGCGTCATCAGTAACAGTTAGACACTGAGTAAGTCACAAAGAGCAAGGCTTACCGTCTCGACAACATCATTCTCCGTGCCGGGAACAACAACAAAGTTGACCTTGGGGGCGTCTAGTACCGACCACCGCGTCGTGGCAGTCGTGAACTCGTCGGAACCGGGAAAGTAGATCTTGGTGGCGTTGGAAAGCTTCTTTACCAACTTGGTCAAGTCGCTGATCGATCCCGGACAGGTGCCCTGGAGCGCATCGCGGGGAACGGGCAGACTTGCGCAGGATGAGGTGACGGCTGAGACGGCGACGGCCGCGAGCACCTCGGTCTTGAACCAATGCATTGGGAGAAAAGCGGAAAAAAGAGTGTGTGTGACAAGGGAGTGGAAGCTTCCGAGTTGCAGGAGCGTGCTAGTCTCTTCCGCCCAATAAACGAATGTTGCCTGGCCTCGATGCGACTGTGACTGTGACTGTTTGAGGAGGATGCAAACGAGTATTTAACCTGCGCTGAGGGATTTGCAACCTCCTTTGCAGCGCATCCCGAGTCCCATCTCACCCCTGTCCGCATAGCCCGCGGTGCATACTGCGATCTCAGTAGCTCAATGGCGTCAAGGGACGGTAATTGCAGAACCCTGCTGCAGCCATGATATCGACCCTGCGGATGCCTGCTTGCATGTGGCTGCAGGCTCAACCGGGCAACTCTCGGCCGGGTACCCGGGATATCTGGTTAGTGTGCCGAGTCGTCAGGGGTCGATTGCTACGTTCCTGGTGCGACTGTTGCGGCAATGCCGTTGGTGATGCAACCTCGCGGCACCGAGTTGGCGATACTGGACAAGGCACGCAATTGTCTAGTACACGCCGTTATGTGTAGGGATTCTAACCGGTTTGCTACAGATTCCTCCAATCTGTCTATTTCCCTTTTGGTACCATCGCTTCTTATCACAGTCTGCGTTGCTCCTGTTCGCCTTTCTCGGACTGGTCTGCCGGCTACCCCCTTGTCCAAAGACGCCTTAGTGTCTTACATCTATGCATCGACACCCGGCTCCGGGAACCTGGTCCTTGCTCCTGACACATATATACATCCTTTTTGCTGGCTACCGACGCAGCAGTGCAGGGTTGACGATGTTGAAGATTGTGACATTCCGAGACAATTGTTCTTCTTGTTTCTTGATCTGCTACAAATAGGAGGGAACACGGAACAAAACGTCACCCGGCTCTGCCCTTGGCTCTGCCCATTTAATATCCCGATCCCTCCACACAGCCCTCTGAGTCGTTCCACCAAAAACGTGTCCTGTTGCTCAACTCTGTCAGTCTTTAAACAATGTCAACCGGTGGCTCTCCCGATGCGGCAGCACTCGCTGCTGCGGAGGCTTTCCGTAAGTTTACTATTGAGTCGTGGACACTCTACTCTATTGGTCTTGCGTCAACGCTGCTCAGGACATATGCTCGACTAAGGGCTGCCGGTCTTCGGGGACTTCGTGCTGAGGATTATCTCATGTGGATTGGTGTTGTACGTCTACCAAAATCCCTCAACCATCCACCACTCGTCGCTAATGCAGGAATGTCACAGATGTTCTACACCGTCCAAGCGAATCTTGCATACAGCATCGGAAATGTCGCCCAAGGCCTCGCTAACAATGGCATGACCGACGACCAACGACTTGCGTTGTCTCCCAGCGATCGAGAGTACGAGTTAAGGTACTTTTTACCCAGTTGAATGGAGCGTACTGATAACTGACATGCTACGCAGGGTTATCGGATCCAAGATTCAAGTCGCCGGGTGGACCACTTACTCGGCCTTGATCTGGTCGCTCAAACTGTCCATGTTGTTCTTCTACACTCGGCTCACGGTACAACACCAAAGTCTAACACGACAAGATACTGTTACTGACTCACGTATTAGGATGGACTCGGTCGACCTTATCGCATCCGGATTCACATCGGCTTCGTGCTTGTCATTGCCACTTTCATAGCGACCATCCTGGCAATCTTCTTGGGATGTCGGCCGTTCAACAAGTACTGGCAAATCAGCCCAGATCCTGGCAGTACGTCTTGACATCCACCCGGCGGCGCTCTTCTCATCTGACCCATCCTGCGTTTAGACTCTTGCCAAGCGGCCGTATCCAAGCCCGTCGTCTGGGTCTCGTTCGCCGCAAACGTCTCCACCGATATATACTTGATTGCCATACCTGTCCCTATGCTGTGGCAGTCTACTTTGAAAACGATAAAGAAGATAGCATCGACTATTGTGCTTGGCGCGGGAATCTTTGTTCTGGTCTGCGCAACTCTCAAGAGTGTTTTCGTCCTAGTGGTGAGTCTTGATCTTGCCTGTGATTATATGCCACTCTCTGATCAATCATTTGCAGGACCCTGTCAACGGCGCGCAACTTGCCGGCTCATGGGGAACTCGCGAGGCCTTCGTCGCGGTGATAACGACCAATCTCCCCATCTTGTTCCCCCTCTTTAGGACGTGGCTCACTCCGATGTTCGGTACTATGATGCGTTCCTCTCAGAAGACGTACAATACCCCGTCCGGATTCCGGACTATTGGTGGCGGTGGTGGAGAGCAAAGCCGGAGTCGTCGGGGACCTCCCACTGCAAACCCCATCACTGCAAACATGTCATTCAACGGTAGTGAGGAACGGATGGTGGACGATGTGAAGATGCAGAACTTCAAGGTTTCTTCAAGGCCAGTGTCGGATCATCAAGCGCCGGCAGCTGGCATCGTGGTCTCCAACCAGGTTGAGGTCACGCGCGAGGATAGAAGTAGCCAAAATAGCGACCACCTACAAAGAGCCCGTGAATGGTAGCTCAGAATATTTCTTTAGTCATTCCTAGATCGGAGTCAGGACACAACTGCTTTCATATTTCAGCTCACACTGGTCTAATTTTCCGAGCTTCCGGATCTTCGCGGATTAATTGCAAGCTTTAAACGCAGACAAGGATCATTAGTGACTTCAGTCAATACTGTCTGAGCTGGTGATCTCTGATGACAAAAGTTTGTTCATATAATGTGTATATCAATCTTATCAACATTGAGACTCCTGACGTAGCGATCCGACTACAATCCTAAGTCGTGGTTGCTGGTTCCTCTTGCACCTCAGCCTCCTCATCTCTCTTTGGCGCCTCCGGCTTTTGGCCATAAACAATGTAGCTGACAGAATTAGTAAAGGCATTCTCCTAGATGGGCCCGAGACTCACATCTTCCAGTATCCATGAACCTTGGGGTTCCTGAGTTCCTTTCGGACCTCCGAACACAGCGCCAAGACCTCTTCCTTGGACCAAGAAAGAACTCTAGTGAACAATGCGAGGCTCACACCCTCCAGCCCAGCATCGAAATTTGCGAGGTTCCATCGCCCCAGTTCCTTGAGCTTCCTGTCTTTGGGCCAGCTGTTGGTTGGCCATCGATAAACGGTTTCGTGGACGTTGATGAATCCCGCTTGCTCCAGGAGGCCTTTATTCTCATCAGTAACACCAAGTGGACGGCCTACGGCTTTGGAGCCTTCAATGAGACCCTTCTGCCACTTCACTAGGGATGAGGTCTCGGGGTCGAGGGTTCCGTCGTCGCAAAGAACCGGCAGCTGGATGTCTTGGATCTCGTACCAACCGCCGGGGGCTAGATTTCTGCACAGGATGTCAATACAAAGGGGAGAAAAGGGAGAAGAGCTCTTCTCCAAAAGTGTGTACTTACTCAAACACCCTTTCAGCCATCGCCTTTGGGCTTGCAAAGCTGCCTGTCATCATGCGGCTGAAGACATAGTCGAAAGGGACCTTCCAAGTCCATTCCTTCTCAAGATCGTCTATCTCAAATTTGCAGTTCGGAGGAACGCTGAAGATGTTAGCGTTAGGCACGTTGTAGAAGAGAATATTAGGTGTTGACAGACAATGACGGTTGGATGGGACTGAGATCAACTCCAATAACCTAAGCATATTAGGGTAGCTCATGAGCATCGAAACTCAGTAACGCACCTCCGCTTGCGGGTTGGCATCGGCTATACAACGGATTAGTCTAAAGTTCGGCTCGTATCCAGAACAATGCGTACCAAATTCCATGGCCCAAAGGCCTGTTCCAGTTCCCATGTCCAGAACTTGCTTAGCTGTGGCGGCTCCAGGACTGACCCATCTTTCTCCATCCAGAGTGATTACGTACAGGCTATCCTGCAGGTCTAAACAATTTATCAGCATGGATCGCATGTTGAGCAGGTCTGCTCTTCTTACCAAGTCTATCGCTTTCCCTCTACGCCTAAAGTTAGCGCTGATGTTAAAACGAGTCTCAGATAACGTACATCATCGTTTGGATAAATATATTCTCGTTCTGTCAGCATCTGCGTTCTTTCTTTGCAGATTGCCGATAAACTTACTGCCTTCGCTCATACGGTGATAGGTCCGGCCATTTTCCTCTTGGAACTCAAGTAAGCTCGATTGCAAAGACGAAGTCGATGGCTCTTCCAGCGACTAATCATTATCAATCAGTCAAATTCACCTTCGAAGCTCCAGATCACGCACGAAATCGTAGGCCGAGTCATAGTCCGGATCCGCCGCCTATTCTATTGTCAGCACCCTATTTCATGTATCCGGACCAAGAACATGCATACAATCTGTTCTTCCTGCATAATTCCGTATTAAACAGTGGCAGTCTTTAGAGTTCCTATGACTTGAAACAATTCAAGACGCCAAAAAGAGAAGGCAGCTATGGTGGAAATGTCGAAAGAGGGGAAGGCGAAGCGGGGACGACGATCCGCGGGATTTCGCCAAGGGTCGTCCCCATTTATCGATGCCCTCGACAGCCTCGTTGGCATTCTGCACCTACTTATCAGTGGGCAGTTTGTTGGAACATGGAAGCGCCGGTAATGCTTCCTATTTGCGCGGGAACTACCCATACTAGGGAAAGCCTCTCCGAAAGCGCTGAAACCACTGAGGTGGAAGCACTATATACCTTTCCGGGAAAGATCTGCGGCTTTAAGTTCGTTCTAGCACCAAAGGGGAAGGACGAGACTTGATTTGTACCTACGCAGCGTGTACTTTGTACATGAAATCTTCAACGAGGATTACTTGCTCTGTTTAGAGTGGTGTGACTGTCACGTTGGGCGACCGTTCCGCGGGGACCTTGCGACATCAACCAATCATACACCATTCAACCGCACCTTTCCGTATTTGACCGCTGTAGACCACAGGCCTGCACAATACTAAGTAAATTGGGTGGACTGCTTCACCTAAGCCTACCTACCTTGGTACGACGGACCTGATCTTCAAGGCAGCAACATATCTCTTTTTGACGGCTCAGACAGAGTTTATAATAAGAAAACAGTCCACCTTTTATTTCTCCCGAAGCCGCCCGCGAAATAAGATGCACGCTACCTCACGCATCATGATAACCTACAGCACTAAGACAATCTACAATACCAATACACCAGAGGCTTCTGAACAAGTTCCGTTTCCCGTCGGCAATCAAGTTCCCCACCACCCACATGTCAATTGTATGACTTTAATTGAATTAAGCTCAAAAACGAACCATGCCGTTCTCGCCCACTGGAATCACAGGTCTATCCCACCGGAAGAAGCCCACCGGGCGCCCACCGCGATCCCACCGGAGCACTTCGTGGCGGGGAAATCAGCCTCCAAGTT
The DNA here is from genome assembly GCA_001305505.1 of Neonectria ditissima. Classification (NCBI taxonomy): domain Eukaryota; kingdom Fungi; phylum Ascomycota; class Sordariomycetes; order Hypocreales; family Nectriaceae; genus Neonectria; species Neonectria ditissima. The sequence goes on from LDPL01000003.1 coordinate 366,357, forward strand.
AACCGCAGAACTTTGACTGGTTTCCTCTAATCACGATGGGAGAAACGATGCTGCTACCCCAGACATACCCCGTAAGTTCGGCGTTCCTGCGTCCGAGCTTAATCAAGCAGTAGTTTATCCATTTTGTATAAAGTCAGACGACCGCAATGGAATGTTTGCTAAAATCTGATACTAATACCATCAGGACTTTCCTAGACACTGAAGCTCATCAGTCAAACTTGTTCATCGTGCCTTCAAAATGAGAGTTGCATCCATCTTGAGCTGTGCCACTCTGGTTGCAGGCGCTGTCATTCCAGACAAAAGCACACTCGATGAGCGCACCAGCGGAACTGTTGAGAAGCGTGCTTCAGGCACTGCGACTGTGAATTTGGCAGTGACACAAGGCACTCCCCAGAATCTTGGTGATGGCTTCATCTACGGGTTTCCGGACAATGCCGATGGATCCGCCAACACGGCTATTCCGAGCGAACTCCGCTCTGGCTCCGGCTTCAACTACTGCCGTGCCGGCGGTGCTCAGCTCCCATCGCCTAGTCTTGGATACGCCAGTGGCCAGTTGCAGGTGAGACGGATGCCAGTTTTAGACAATGCAAATCCTCTAACCGTACTCTAGGGCCGTTTGATGTCGTTCCTGTCCAACTACAGGACATGCCGGGCTTCTGGCGCTCGCTTCCAGTTGCTCGTTCACGACCTGTGGGGTGCGGATGGTGTCCAGGGCTCAGGTTTCAAGTACCCCGGCGATGGCGGCAGCTGGACCTCCTTCGACGACTTCATGGGGCAGGTCATTGCATTTATCAAGAACAACAACATGCAAGATGGACTTGAGCTTGATCTCTGGAACGAGCCTGACTCGACACTCTTCTGGAATGCCGATTACCAGCAGTACCTCAACACCTGGACACGCATGTACACTCGCTTCAAGTATGTTATACTTCAACCAGAAAAAAAGCAGTTTTGCAGACTAACACGCACTAGGTCGGAGCTGTCAGCCCTTCCCATCACTGGCCCATCGATTTCTGTTCCTCCCGACACTGGCAACACCTTCTGGACTCGATGGTTGGACCACGTCAAGTCGACCAACACTGTTCCCGACATCTACACCTACCATCTCCTCGGCCTCGACTTCACAGTCAGGGCCGCCCAAGACACGTTCAAGTCCATGCTTAGCGCTCGCGGCCTCACCTACAAGAAGGTCATTGTCAACGAGTACGGCGCCGCAGCAGGCGGTGACCAAACTAACGCGGGCAGCGTGTGGTACCTAGCCAACTTTGAGAGGCAGAACATTGGAGGCCTGAGAGCTCACTGGGGCATGGGCGCAAGCAATCTTCACAACGGCATGGCTGGTCTCGTGAACTTTTCAGGATCCAGCTACTTCCGTGCGGCGCAGTGGTGGGTGTACAACTACTACTCCAAGTCCATGGTGGGGAACCGTGTGGCTACTACTTCGTCGGGAGACGGTGTCTTTGAAGTCTATGCTACGCGTGGGAGCACCAAGGACTCGGTCAAGCTTATTACTGGTCTGAGGCCCAACTTTGGTGTCCGAACCTACGACGTGACAATCAAGGGCCTGAGTGCGGTTGGCGTCACAGGTGGAACTGTCAAAGTTCGCACAAAGCGATTCAACCACGTCGAGTGGAATGAGGAGGGTCCTGCTCCGACTGACCTGGGTGTTGTTGAGCATACCGTTTCCAGCGATCAGGTAAGAATGTCCTTGGGCCGATTTCTTTCTTTTCGACTGCATAACTAACAAATCTCAAGATTACTTTCTTTGTTACCCCAGATAACCAGTATACAGCGTACGCTTTTGAGTTTGTGAACTAAGCACTGTGTCTGGATTTTGTCATTCTCGAATATGTCTGGTCAACTGTCTCGCGCTGAGGGGTTAGGAGGAGGTTTCTTAAGGGGCTATGGTAGGGAAAGCAATCTCAAGTGATAGCCACGACTGAAAAATTTCTTACTGAGGAGGAACGAACTAGTGTATATTGATTAAGTGCACCCTGAATGCAGATGGAAGATTGTGGTTGAAAATCCCAACCATAGTTGCAGTACCATCTCAAATAGTGCCTGTGTGTCTCTGTAGCTCTCGAAAATGATTACATCCAATTTCAAGCTAGCCGTACTCACTTGAAGCCCCCCTCGATTCTTCTCTGAATCTCCTTGATGTTGTCGTGTCCCCCTTCCTTCAACAGCTCATAGGCGCGTCGATGCACGCCGACGTTCTCCGAGAAGAGCAACTTCTTGTCCTTCCATCCCGTCACCTCGCGGATCTTATCTCCTCCAACCCACTGGCTGAAACTGAAGACGGCGTGTAAACCGGCCGGGAAAGATGGCCCCGCTTCTTCTGCTGGGATATAGTCGACACGGTCAAAGCCGTACTCCTTCGCCAACGCTTCCGTCACTTCTTTTGAAGTCTCATATCTGTGGCTGGAGACGTTGAACGCCTGTCCGGCTACCCTCTTTCTATCCTCGTGCTCTGCAAGTGCCAGATAGGCCTCCGCACAATCATCAACGTGTGTGGCATGCATGATGCTGTGTGGATCGCCGGGGATCGTCAAGACCTTGGCACCAGATGCTGCCTCCTGGGCCGCGTAATCGAACATGGCGCCGTAATAGCTGCTCGAATATCCAAAGACACAGGTCGGACGCAGGAGAGCCGCATCAAAGAGCTCGGGGTAATCAAAGATCTCCATACAGCTCTCCATTCGCTCTCGAACAAACGGAAGGGTGTTCAGGGGCGAATCCTCCGTGTGAGGAGATAGGCCGGGGGCTCCGTCGACATCGCCAGTACCATAATCTTTGCAGCCCGATGACCAGAGAACCAGGGGTCGGACGCCATTCTGGTTGCTTTTCTCGGCGAGAGTGCGAACCAAAGCCATCACCTCAGCAAAGTGTGCGGCGTACCCGGGCATCTGCTCGGTACAGCTGACAATCGCGTCGAAGGTCTGAGTCTTTTCGTACAGGCTGTCGAGAAAGCTCAGGTTCGTGAAGGTGCCAACGACGGGTATGGCTTCTGCAAGCGTCAGCTCCGCAGTAGCTGAGGCCTTTCGGACCAGGCCAAAAGTCTTCCAGCCGGCTCTGACAAAGGCTCGACATATTGCAGAACCGATGTAACCGTTGGCGCCGGTGACAAGAACCGTACGGGCTCGGTTGGGTTGAATCTTGTTGGTCGACATGTTGCTTATTTTAAGTTTGCAATGGGGATAATAATGCAGGTGATCAGTGAATTTTTGTTGTATGCTGATCTCAATTCATGGCCGCAATCTAGTCTTTATATATTTTGTTTGACGTGGATGGGTCCGTGGCTTGTACTAGGAATAACGTTATCATCGAGTTTCGCCGCCATTTGTAATCTTCGGATGGATATCATTCCCGATCGCCCCACGCTGATCGTCAGCCTAATATCAAGACTGCCGTATCGTATTATGGAATGCTCATAGCTCCACATATCTTCGAACAACCAATTTAATTTATTCTCCGTTGCCCTCCAGCTTAGAGCCTCCTTTTCAGACCACCCCCGAACCTCCATTATTGCTTCTGACAGACCATTGCTAGCCGCCTTTGCCATGGCTTTTGCTCCATAGATTTGAAACAACTCGTCTTCGTCTCTAAGCATCCGAATGATCTCTTTTCCTCGTAGTCGAACCATGTGTTGCACACAAGTCTTCTTGCTTCTAGTGCGGGGGAATGCAAGTGATCACTTCAAGCCTCTGCGAGCTCATCCTCGTGTAGGCGGCCGATCTCATTCTGACACCCGAAGAATAAGATCACTGGTTCTACATTCTCCCCGACTTAATTGAGGCGAACTCCCTCGTGCAACAATGCCCGGAGCGGTGCGACATCGGTTCCCGCCGCCACCATGATCAGGGCAGCGACACTGTTTACAAGAAGTTTGGATGCTGACTTGCGGGCCATCATGCAAACGTTTAGCGTGCCCGTGAGCATGGTGCCAGAATGCGTTTTGTTAGAAAGGTATGCACTCATGAGCCCCGGGTTGACAATGTTAGGATTCCCGCCGAGCATTAATGGCTTGACGGACACGGTCCTGGAAATGTCGCGGGGAGATGTGCTCCTCGAGCTAGCGATTGAGTAGAGGCGGATGTCGGCAACATGTCAATGACAAACGACAAGAGCAGCGAGCTCTATAAAACAGTAGAATCAAGGCCAGCGGTGTGTGCTCAAAGTTGAGCCAAAAAGCATGGTTGCTTTCCAGGAACAACGCAAATGCCTCTCTGCTATTTCTGCTGGGACTGAAAGCCCGAAGAGGCGAACAAACTGATTATGGCGAATGTGTCAAGCTGCCCAAAAAGGTCAGAACTGATGCTCGGGGTGGTCCAGACTAGGGCATTCAACTGAGAGTCAGTTTCGTTTCTGTCATAAGAAGACGTCGTGTACGATGCAAAGAAATCACTGAAAGTCTTTGGACAGTCTCGTAGCCCGCTGCGTCCCAAAAGGGAAGGATTTCGCCGAAATCACCATCTTAGTGCTAACCGTGGCGAGCCTCAGAACTTCGGCGCAAGCTCTCAGTGATGTCTGCGATAGCGTAGCTCCAGATTGGGAACGTGTTCACCAAATCCAAGCTCCTATCAAACCCGCGAGAATTTGAGCTGTCTGAATTATGGCGGCCGGTTACGGCTTCAACGTCGGTTTCGTGACGGGCATGCTGGAGCTCGGAGCCTTCATCGGCTGTCTATTCCTCCCCTACCTAGCCGACCGCATCTTCGTGAACGGCCGCACCATCGGCGCGTTGGCGTCGTCGTCTCCGAGATGATAATCAAGCCGGGATGGGGGACATACCTGTTCTTTAGCATGTTCTGTGTTGCCGTGTCCGTCTTTTCCTTTTTCCTGGTTCCAGAAACATCGAGGAAGTCTTTGGAGCAGATTTCGGAGCTCTTTGGCAAAAGTCTGGTCGAGCAGGATGTTTGGACTGATCCCAAGTACCGCGTCATTGCTAGCAGCAGCCGCTGGTGCCAGCCATGTTGGAGGCTAGGTGGTTCAATTCAAATGCTTTGGTGCATTTAAACTACTCCCAAAGCTATTCTTCTTCCTTTATATCAGCTACTATTACATGACACTCCATGTCTGATCTCGTTGGTAATCAATTCAACTTTCTCATATCATGGCCCAGTATGCTATGCCTAGCTGGCCGTAAGTGAATACAGATGAGCCGCACACAGCGGTGCCACAAGAAGGCTGGACAAGTCAAGCCTAACAATTTGTAGTGATAGCGTGAGGAGGCAAATTCTGGGGTTGCTGCTTGCTAGCCTCGTGCGGGGAAGTGGATCTCACCATGGTTTTTGTTCACGACAACTCGGCGAAATGCTTCCTCAATCGGCCATTTCCATTCCGGGGTCAACAGTCTTGTCTAGTTATCTATGTTTCCATGGCTCCGCAATCTCGCGCGCGCACCGTTCCCTGTGATAAATGCAGAGGTCAGTTCTCCTTGGTGTCGCCTCAGTCCTCTCCCTTGAGCAGTGCTTACACTCAGAGATTATCCGCAGATAAACATCTAAAATGTGAGGCCCGTCCCGCACGCAACCATCGCCGCGGTGCCTAACAGCAAGCAGGCGACGGCAAGACGCCCTGTGCCAACTGCGACAAGGCATCGACCAGCTGCGTGCGCGTGGCCAAGCGGTTCCGGGTCAAGCGCTTGATCGCGTCGCAGAACAGCTTCAAGTTCGATCGCAACCAAACATGGATGCACACCGGAAATCAGAGTAGGCGTGGGTGATGTTTGAGGTGACTTCATTAGCTCACGAGTTGCAGAGCAGCAACAGACCCCGCTCGCCATCGTCCACGCATCCCATGGGACTCGTAGTCGTGCGAATCGAAATTCAGCATCCATAGTAGACGAAGCACAGGAAAACAGTCTGAGCGCCGCCGCCGAAGTCCTACAATCGTTTTCTAGACGTGGGATACCAAACCCAGCCGAAAACGATGCCTCAGCCTCTACGCTTGAGCAAGGATCGTTAGTTACAAGCCATAGTGCCGGACACTTAATGACTGCCAGCATCCAAAACAGCACTGGCGAGGACGATCCCGAAGCACTCCCTCAGCTACCGACACCAATCACGACGATTTATAACGAGACTTCAGTCCCTCCATACTCATATCCCAGTATGCAAACCGCATGGCAACACAGGCATCCGATCAGGTCCTCCAAGGGATCAGGGGGTGGGGCAAGCTCCCAAACAGACTCTCCATACTATCAGAATGGCCAACCTCATCGACACATTCCACTCGGTTCGAACTCAGATCATGGAACTTCATCATCAATATGGAGAGCCTTCAATACAGGTGGCGCGCCGTCTTTGGACTTGCAGGAAGCCTGTCTTGTACGCTGCTTCATTGAGAGACTGGCCAAGTCTGTGAGTCCATCCCAGGCGCCTTGCGTAATGCATCAACCTCGAATTCTCTGACTAGTCTTGGTAGTTTGACACAAGTGACAGAGACCACCATTATCTCAATGTGGTGCCTCTCCGTGCCATGTACAGTCCCTTACTTTTGAACGCTATCTGTACCGCCTCAGCCAGATTTCTGACTCAGATATGTTTTCGACGAGATGATCATGGTACTGTAGACTACAACGGGGTTCAGCTTCCGGATCTCACCGAGCAGTCATCAATACATTATCACAACAAATGCATATCATATCTGATGGATGTGTCCACGGACCCTGCTATTTCTTGTAGCGACGACGCCCTAACAGCGATTACTATTCTTCGTTACCACGAGCAGGTTGACAGTAAGATCACTTGTGGATACTCAATTGTCTACTTCTAACATTCCCAGCACACTTCACCGGCATCGACAGCGAAATATTCTCGATAGCCGTCCAGGCCGTCTTCCAAGCCCAGCAGAAGCAGTCCTCCGGGCTTTGGCGACTCACCCTTCAACCGCCCCGAGACCGAGACGTATTCGCCCTTTCAATGCCCTCTCTAAGACACTCGGCTTGCTTGATCGCCCTTCGTCAGGAGATCTGGTCGGTTCTTATCCACCGCCGGCCGTTTCGACTGCCCATTCTAGCCGCCACCGATTATGCCAGCTTTGCCGACAGTGCCGCAGCCGACGACCACGATTGGACAAACTGCGTCATTTTTTGGTGCGCCCACGTTCTCAAGTTCTGCTTTGGTGACGACGAGAGCTTCAGTGTAGAAGATGGGCGTACAAGATCGCAGCAGTGGAATGCGCTCAAGGCATTTGAGAAGAGCTGGGACGAGTGCCCACCTCCGCATTTCGCGCCCCTCTACTTCAACGAGAGGAACCCAAGCGAGGGCCGATACTTCCCAACCATCTGGCTTGCGAATCAGTGTCAAATAATGGCCCTTCAACATGTGGAACTAGCTCGTATTGTCCTCGCGGTTCACGACTCGAAGCTCCAGCGGATAGGCATAGGTGCTACCGCTGCATATCAAGCTCTCGAGGAGGTTCTGAGGCAGTCAACGAGACGAATATGTGCCCTGGCCCTGTATGATCAAAAGTTCCAAGCTTCAATGGTTACTGCGGGTGTGGGTATCTCAATGTGCGGGGAGTACTTCCGCGATGCTGGTGAGCAGGCAGCGATAATCGACCTCATGTCGACGTTGGAGAGCGAGCACGCTTGGCCGACAAGCACGGCAGTTAGTGCTCTACAAACGGTTTGGAATGAGCACGGCATATCTGAAAGTTTATGAATAGAAGAGATAAAACTTGGCATGAAAGCAATACTAGTAATGTTTATCGACTAATCTACGATGGCATGAACCGACTTTGCCTGAATAATCGATATTTGATATATTACTTTAAAACTGTTGACTTGGAAAACGTAGTTTAGTCTTGTAATTTCTTTCTCTATTCAAATCATACTCTCGATTGAGTCTATTCTTAGCCTTCTATAGGCCATGCACCTCTTGTTGCCATGTGATTTCCTCTGTTCACAGATGATACTCTTCAGCCCTGCTGACCTTTACCCCTCGTCTTTCCCAAACGCGAGAGATTCCCATGTCTGCCTCACCACTAAACTCAGTTAGAAAGCTACCCCACGTTTATGATTCTCCACGGGGTCACTTACTCGTCCTTCATGTTTATCACAGGCTCGGTCGCACCATTCTTGGTATCAGGGTTTCGGAAGATCATGTTCTTCGTCTATCAGGCAGTTAGCGACTGAATTCGACACGTTGTCAGAGCCTTCAACTTACCAAGCCGAGGCTAAGATGGATACCGGGCGGCGACACGACAATCTTTTCGCTCGGTTGACAACCCGCAATCATGGCAAGAATGTTATCTGCGACGACCTTGGCCTGGCCAGCACCAGGGCGAGCTGCCTTGTGCGCCCCGCTGTCGGCAATATCACCAGCTGCAAAGAAGTTGGGATACTTGGGGTCCTGGAACTGAAGAGTGGGAAGGACTTTGATGAAGCCATTCGCAGGATTTAGGAGCGAGGTGCCGGCCGTAGGCTCGAGGGTGTCCAAAAACTGGTTATTCGGGATTTGGCCTGTCGCGGTGATGACAAGATCGGTAGGGACCTTGCGACCGTCCTTGAGCTCTAGCTCAAAATCGGTTCCGTTGTTGGGAAACCCGGCTGAGGGGACTACGGCTCGGGTCCCAGTGATGACGCTTTGTATGCGGCGTTAGTCGCAGGGCATGGTAGGAGGGTAGGACTGATCTTACCTCACTCCAAGCTCGGTGAAGCGCTCTCTGATTATTTCATCCATCTTCGGGTGGTAGAGCGGCATGAGGCGATCTCGTGAGTGGACCAGAGTGACGCTCTTCTCGGGGTAGATTTCCTTGAGGTCTGTCGCCATCTGCACGCCAACGGCTCCGCCGCCCACAATCACAATAGATTTGGCCGTTTTAACGCCTTCCTGGTAAACCTTGAAGTAGTTGATTGACGAGGCCTTGTCATCATGCTCCATAGACCCAGGGGCGGGAAGCCGTGTGCCCGTCGTGACAACGCAGTACTCGAAGGGAAGCTTGTTGGACCCTTGCCAATCTCGGTCAAGAACAACATGATCCGAGGTGAGTGAAACAGCTCTTGCCTTGACTACTGCGTGCTGAGAGGGGTCTGAAGCTGAGGAGAACGCCCCTGAGTAAGGAATAAATGCTTTGTGCTCGTGATTTGGTAGGATGGCGAATCGCGGCTATGACCAGGTCAGAAGACGCACCTTTTCTTAAGGGGGTCATTACACTCACAAACGCGAATAAATGGTGGAAATGGCTGTGTGGTTCTACTAAAAGCACCTTTGCTCTTGCATTAGTATAAACCTCATAGAATGTTTCCGGCTTGGAATTTCTTACCCGGTGAGTCTTTGGGAGAGAAATCGTCAATTCCTTGATCGCCGCCTGGGGACGCGCGTTAGCTCTCGGACGACCGAAAAGGCGGCATGTCCAAACGTACCAGCCCGACGTAGGAACCGCCAAGAACGACGACATTTTTGAGTGGCCCGACCATGCTGATAGTGAAATAATGATCTCCGTGATTGTATGCAACGATTTTATCTTTAATAAAGATGAACAGAACGCCAAAAATAGCAGATTCCAGATGTAGTTTTAAAGGCCATCATCACGCCGAGGCCTTTTATGTGAGCGGCCGGATGTGCGGGTGTACGGATTTGCGGAGGTCCGAACCCATGGCCGAGCTCGGTCTTTAGCGGTGTCGGCCTTTTAGTCGTTGGGTGACACGCGGCTTTGAAGTTCGGGAGTTGATTTTGTGGCGTTCTTCTTTTTTTAGTTCAATTCCACCGGTGGTCTACTGGTTCGCTGTGGAAAGTCTGACTCGTTGTTTTTGTTCTCAGCTGGTGGTCGGCCACACATCACGCGAGGAGTCTTCCACTCAAAAGTTTGCAAAGTCAGTACGAGTGGATTGTTCAGTTCAATTGTACCACTCTGGTTGCAATTTGACAATCGCCTGGATTTTGTAGTTCAACTCCATTCAACGATCGCGCATCAAAGACCCAATCATGCGGAACAAGGAGTGCTCTAGGGTATTTACACTTCCGAGTAGATGATAGTGGCCAATTACGGCCCATCACCTGGCGGAAACGGCTTGGGCGGTGCAGATCGCCTCACTGAAAATGAGGAAGATTGGAAGGTCCTTTCAAGTTTGAATGCTCAACTAAACCCCCAGATTGGTGAATGAAGGCAGACATGCAAGGTATAGTAGACTTTTGATTTTCCAGAACATTTTCGAATTGTCTGATTAACAAAATGTTAAAGTTGCATGCGCTAGCTTTATCTTATGCGATCCAAGGTTCTCGTTTTAGAGACCCTTGACACCAACCTTTAGCAGCCACGGGTCTGCCTCAATCTCAGCCTTGACAGCACTCGAAGACAAATCGGCCACATCCCAGTTAGACCAGACGAACCGCCCATGGAGGAAACGAGCCTCAGGCGAGGCAGCCCAGACGGCGAATCGACCGGGGATGTTTTCTAGCGTAATTATTAGATTGTTTGCGCGAAAATACGTCAGTAGATGGCTTACCGTCGGTCCACGGTAAGGTATCCTTTGTATAGCCGGCCGTGGCCGCCGCTTCCGTGAATACAACAGAAGGATGGAAGCTGAGCGTCTGCATGACCTCCGCTGGCGTGTCCCGTGCGATTTCTTGCAACAAGCAAGTGAATGAACTCTTTGTCAGCTGGTACCCGGGCATTTGGGGTGCAAGGCCCCATCGGTGGATGCACTGGGTTGACACAAAGACACAGTACTAGATTTAGGACTGCAGTCAGCGTCACAACTTGGAATAGAAGTCATATACTGGGACCTTTTACCTTCTGTCCAGTATGGTTCGGCTGCTTGTAGAATCTCTCGACGAGGTACAGCGGCGCCCGCACGTTCGTCTCAAAGTCTTGCCAAAGCCTGTCGGTGCCCTGGTCTAAGATGGGCTTCATCTCCGGCTGATGCACTGCGTTCAAGACGAGAACGTCGACGGCGGTGGGATCATCAGTTTCGAACTTGTCCCAGATGGCCTTTGACTCGGCCTGGTTGAAGATATCGCAAGTATGGCCAACTACCTCGGTCTCAGGGTGAGCCTCACGAAGTTGGGAAACAGTCTTTTGTAGAATATCGGAACGGCGACTCAGGATGACAATCTTGGCGGCGCCAGCTTCGCAGAAGTTTCTGGCAATGGCACGACCGATGCCAGTAGAGCCGCCACAGACAAGGACCGTCTTCCCTTTTTGCGACAGCTCGGGCCGGAGGGGCGAGATTGCCTCGTAGGGCTCATTGTGTATTTTCTATCAGTCAATGATGAGTGTGTTATCCAGCATTTATTGGGGGATGACTTACAATCGTCGAAAGTCCGTTGAACATGGTTGCGGTGCAAGAGGATACTCAAGATAATATTGATTGAGGTTCTGATAAGAAAGCAGTGGGAACAAAGCTGATGTTTAACGATTAAGCTACATGATTTCTAGAGCATTAAGTAGTTGTTCAACGTTGAGCTCTTGCTGGACTCTTCTCAGTCTCGCTCTGCCAAGTCAGACAGAACCAGGGTCCCGACTATTCGGCCCAAACCGGTCTAGGGATCTTGTCCCAAATTAGCGCTGACGTTCCCTGAATCTGACTAATTGAGCCTGCTGTGCCGCCCCACAAACTCATCACTCAATCGGACGACACCGCCATCCTCTTGACATTTTCTCCTTTTGTGGCGTTGGAGACACTTCGGTTCAGAGCCAATGACACCAATTTCACCCAATGGCCTCCAACAGCAAAGCTTCAACAGGCAAAGCGGCTGACCTCGGCGTCGTGCAGAGATCCCGGAGCCACCACACTCGGAGTCGGACTGGATGTCTTACCTGCAGACAGAAACACCTTAGATGCGATGAGACCCGGCCAATCTGGTTAGTGCTCTCAATATTTCCTCTTTGGGTCGAATACACGGAGCAGGTCTGCCCCATGATGTCTGGCACCGTCCCGTCATCTTGTAGGAACGCGGCCTTGCTTAGTCGTGACTCGTATGGGATCGAGATTCGCTGACCGTCTGGCATTAGTGCCAATTGTTCCACTGCGGACAGATCCTGCGAATATCCTCTTCCCGGACTGCCTCTCCGGGAGCGCAGGAAGAGATTCCTTCCGGGCGAGCAGCAACCCTGGGCCCCTTGCACCTTGAAGATGCCGGCAGCCGTGTCTTGCCAGGTGGACCCATTCCATTGCCTCCCAAATAGCATGCCATTCAAGTCGACAGAACTCTTACTCTACTGTGAGCACTAGTGCACCAGCACGGATGACGTAAATGTTGACAAACCCAAGTCTGCAAAGCAGAAGACCCTTCTGGCCTTGGCCACACACAGAGACGGAAAGACTGGTTCGTCTCTGTTCCCTGTTCTCGCAGTCGCACTCGCTAAGCACCAGGTTCAGCCTATCCCTTGCAGCCCAGAACCCAGACGGACTGCGAAACTCCTTACTAATCGCAGGCATCCATTACAGCTTCAATGTTGGCCACATGGAAGGATTCGAGATGACGTTCCTCCATCACAAGGTCGAGGCTTTGCGTCTGGTCAACAAATGGCTGCAGACCCCTGAATCCCAGGTAGCCACAGCGTGTGTGAAGGAAATATCCACTCTCGCTTTTTCAGAGGTAAGATTCCGACTCATTAGCAAAGTTCACGAGCCAACCACGTGGTGTAGTGCTGTCTGGGTGATGTGGCAACTGCCGAGACCCACCTTGACGGCCTGATGAGATTCATGGATCTTTACAAGCCTCTTAATTCCAAGCCCCAGCCTCACATTGACATAGAAGGCGAGCTCGCTGATAGATATTTTATTCTGTACGTATCACCTTGTCTATGCTTTGTTTCTGCTACTCACTCAGACCTTCAGGACATATAACTTCGTGCATGGTCTCAAAGCTCGACTAAAAGACATCATCGACAGCATAAAATTACCAGAAAACAGAAAGGAGCCCAATCCTTCCGAAGTGCAATTTCTCATGCACAAGTGGCACAAAGATGAGGTCAACGGGCTAGAAACAAGATTGAAGGCTATGAGACTTTTCCCCGCTTTCTTCACCACGCCTCCGCCGGGGACCGTATTCCAGGACATTGATGCTTTTCCAATGATCCACTGCTCAAGACAGCTCACAGACTTGGCTGGTCCGAGACTGAGAGGGGACTGTGATGCTGGGGATTCTTTAAACCAGCTGTGGCTAGATGGTGCTGCTACTAGGCTACTCCGCGAGTTCGTTACCTCACATGTGCAATCCATATTTGGCGATGGAGAAAAGTTGCCAAAACAAGCACGTTTGGGAAGGATGATGGCCTCCTGGTCGGGGGCGTCGTCGGCTCTTGGCCTCTATCTGCAAGCCGTGCTGGGCATCTGGAATGCTGGTCAACCAGTTGAAACCCGGCTACTTCGGCGCGTCCTTTTCATCCTCAAGCAAGATCTTGACAGATCTGATTACGTTCTCGAGTCTGGTGACACGATATCATCTGACTTTTGGTTTTGGAGGGCTTTCGTCGGGGCTTTCAGCTTAGCGAAGCATAGATGCACCAAAGAATCCGGTTTGCGAACCCTTCAGCTGATGTTTGAGGATTTCATTAGAAGGTGGATTCAAAAGATGGACACTACGCAATGGGGTGAAGCAAGGCGACGGTTAGAGTTGATTGCCTTTCCTCCTACTGTCTTGGGCGAGGATCTCGGGGAACAAATTTGGGATCGTGCTGTGTCGAAATCCAGGCGACCGTAAGCGCAGTTACTACTCTCGTATTTTCAGAGTCCGGTATCACCGAATCTTTCTGTTTATTGACTATTTGACGTAGTAGTTTCTGTGAAGGCACATGGTGATAGGGAATAAGATTTATAGAAAAGTTATCTCCAAAGAAGCTTGCTTACAGGCATATTTTGGTTCAATATGCTCGCTTATAGAATGTGAGCTTGCAGTTGAATGATGTACTGAATAGTCTACTCGTGATAGTAGAAGCCGCGCCCTAGAGCCGACCGCAATCCCTGAGACAAGTATTATTGAATATCCAGTCTCTTTGCTGTTAAAGCTGTAACTATTTAGAAACTCTCGGCGGCACCAATCCTATAAAGATCAAGTGGTGTCCTTATTTTCGGCGCCGCCTTAACTGTAGAAAGTTACAGACGAGACTGCGTATTGCCACTTCCACGCCATGTCCTTGAAAGGCCTTGGTCTGAATCTCCGAAAACAGGGTCGTACTTTGGCTTTGGAACAGACCACACCTTTTCAAAGTCTCCGCCGCTCACGACGAAATCCCAGTCCCCGCCGTTGTACGCCCCCATCATCGTGAAGCCCGACAACTCTATCCCAGACAGCGCCTTCTTGGGGTCTTCGGCGTCGATGCCGTGTCCCGATCCCGGCGTCAAGAGCTTGAACTCGGCGTCGGGCTTTGTATTGTAAGTCTTGTGCGCAACACCCGCGGGGATGATGAAGCAATCGCCGGCCTCGGCCTCTACTTCGACCCCGCCCTTTTCCCAGGCCGAGCCGTGTGTGTTCTCTTCCAGATTCTTCGAGGTGTCGGCCACGCCGAAGCGGATGGTAGCGGTGCCGGAGAGAACGACCATGCATTCATGGGCTTTGGAATGGTAGTGCGATAGCTGCGTTGGCCCGTAGCGGAAGATCCACTCGACTCTCCATTCGTTCTGGCTGAACATGTCCCAGACCTCGGCTGGGTCACAGTGGGAGGCGTTGGGTTTCTTGGTCAGGACATTTTTGTAGTGTAGAAGGGGTCGTGGGGAGTTTGGGATTAGATCTGTCGGGAAAAGGTGATACTGGTTGACTTGGATCATGTTAAGGGTTCTCCTTCTGATGTCGACGATGCTCCTTCAAAGGTGGAAGGTAGGCGAGAGGGGATGCGAACTTGCGATACGGATGATAGCGCTATTGAGGATCGGCAGCGGTTCCGAGTCGGAAGTGTCATCCGTGGACCCCGCACGTCATTACATCGGCGCAGTTCCCGATGCCGTCCGATGATGAGGAGTTTTGTACTTGGATAAAAGTTGGGGCTTGCAATCACTGTTCGTCGCCCATGGCTCAGCTCGGGATATATGTTGCCTGCTTAAGTAATGGTTTCATTTTGAAGGTTGTAAGCTGTGGAAATGCGCAGAATTCACAGAAGTGGCGATAGTTATTACGTAGAACGTAGAGTACAATACCTGTTGTGTTGACTGGTTCAAACAGACGGCAACACACTGCGTCAAAATGCCATCAGTTCTCACTCTTCGTGTGCTCCCTCACTCCACCCTTGTCAATTTCCGTCTCGTTGTCAGTCGACTTGTTTTCGCTTGTATTTACTCCCCCTTCCTTACTCAGGTCGATGGTCTTTAGAGCAAACATAACAAGGAGCATAGGAGTTAGGGCTGCGGTAGCCGCAATAGCCAGTAGCTGCTGTGTTTCGCGATACGCCTTGTCGATTCCGGCCCGGACGGGTGTGCCCTTTTCGAACTTTTGAGCAATCACTATCGACTTGTAGATAGCCATGGCCTTGTCTTTGGCGTTCTCGGGGAGGTACTTGGCGAGCTTCTTAGGGAGAAGGTTGTTCCAGATGGCACCGCTCACGCTGCAAGATTGTCAGTAGAAGCCTCAACGCCGTCGTCGCCTTGGTACTCGCCTAGTTCCTACTGCGCCACCAAAGCTCATGGCCGCAAAGTACACTCCAGTAACAACAGGGACGTCTTCCTTGGCCACGATGGCCTGGATTGAGACCTGCGCGGCAGTCTGATAGAACGCACGCCCAATACCGACCAATACCTTTGCAGTGACAAACGAAGCTTCGTTGGCGCTCTCGCCATGCATGTTGACGAAGTAGATCTGCAGACCTTGTCCGAGGACCACCAGGGGCACGCCGAAGAAGACGTAAATCTGGCTGCGCTTGGTGTACTTCATCAACAGGCCAACAAGCACCGAGGCGATCTGGAACGAAACTCTCAGGGAGTTACTGCAGTTGTTTTGTTAGCGAATGCATGTGCAGAGGGTATGCGATAGCCTTACTCAATTCGGGTGGAGTGACCTGGGGCAAACCCGCCGGCGACCTGGAGGTAGCTAGGGAAGAAGACGGTAAAGCAAGAATAGTGAAAGAAATCAAGCATAGACAAGATGCAGGCGGCGACGACGGTGCGCTCCTTGATCATGCGGAAGGGCATGAATGGTACCTCGGCAAACTTGGCGTCCCAGACAAGGAAGACGCCTACGACAAAGACGCCAATGATGAGCATGGCAATGTACGAGCCTTGATCCCACCGATCGCTATTCTTGGAGCCCGTCAGCGACAGGGGAATCAGCGCCAGGCCGAGGCCGATGGTAAGGAGCAGGGCGCCAAGGATGTCGAGGTCGACCCAGAGGACGTTTGCAAGACGCTTCACAAAGCTCTGGGACTGGTCTCCGGCAGCCCAAGATTTCTCTCGGCGATATCCATTCTTTCTGGCTCGTCTCTGGAGCACGAACAAGGTGGTGATCAGTGGCGCAGCGCAGAATGGGAGGATGAGTGCCCACATGCCGTAGCCCCAGCGCCACGTCGAGTGCTTCAGGACGCTGTCGCCGACGATGGAGCCGAGATATAGCGTGGGAATTGAGGCGATTGATTCGGGGAGAGAAGACCAAAGGCCTCTGTCGAGGAGGCTGGTGGTGTCCGCGATGAAGACCTGTTGCATGATGACGTATCCAGTATCACCGATGGACTCGAATATGCCTCCCGCCTGGGAAATGCTTGTGAACACTCGGTGGTGTTTTGAGAATGGACAATGCTTACAAGGTAGGTGCCGATATTCTGGCATGCGGCATACATGATCTGAGAGAGGACGAGAAATAGAATGGATGCTGTGAGGCCTTCAGCGCGACCAAATACCTAGACGCAATATCAAATCCCGTATTCCCTCCAGAGTCGCAACTTATCTAGTCTTACGTTGGAGAACTTGGCCATGATCGGATACGTGACAAGGCCGATAATGGTCCCCACGACGTTGGCCGTCGTCAGGGCCGAGTGCTTCTGGAATGCGCTCGTGGCGTAGGCATCGTAGACTTTGGTTGAATACTTTAAGAACGAGATGATGAATGTGGTCGTAACCAAGCTCAAGACGAATATTAGCAAGATTGGATTGAAGCCAGCCACGGTAAACGTACCCAGTAAAGGCCACAATCAGATCCTTGCGGGACCACGACTGTCGCAAAACTTCTGTGTTCTTTAGGGAGCGATGGACCTCGTGGTCTGCCTTTTCGGCGTCGCCCGACGTCCGAGGATTCGAAGCCTCAGGACTAATGGTAGAATCTTCAGCTGCCATAATGTGATTCTTCAAGCTGGTCGTATGGTGGTTGTGATTCACACGCTCTGCAAAAAGCTCTGGCTCGCTGTCACAGGGAGATGCTCCATTGTTTATATCTCAGTCCCCCTACAGTCCGAAGTCGCTCATCCCCGTCACACCACCTCCGACGGGGAAATGGTGTACTAGCTAGAACCCGCGAGCGCCCATCTAATCTTATCAGATCCGCACAAGCTGGTTTTGTCGACGTGGACCCCAGCTCGAGCCCCATTGCCAAGACCCAGTCGTAGCACTTTGGCGACACGCGCAGCGTCCACTTGGCCTGGTGTGGGCTCAGTTCTTTGGGACCAGGGCTTGGCTGTGTGGGTTAACCCTTGATCGACACAACGCAAGCGAGCCGCTTCACCTTTTCGAGTGTATGTACGGGATGGAACGCGTGGGAAAACATGTGCTGCTTCCAGCGTTTGGTTTTCATACCTCGGTTATGACATGTCATTCAAGTGAGACTGCGTGGTGTTGATTCGCACTCTGGCAGTCGCTTAAGGTCTTCGCGTCAAAGCGGGAATGACCCGATATCCTAGTTCCGAAGAGGCGGTAACCCACATCATGATGATAAACAGGGACTTTCTCAGTTCTGGGAACCCATTCTCCACACCTTCTTAGTCCTGAGGCCCGAGTACGCTCACCCGATTTGACACCACGGATCCGGGACCCCCACGAGCACATTATTTGAGACAGGCTTCCAGAATGTCCTTGTGTTCGTAGCTGGTAGCGTTCACGCCTGGTCAACTCATCTTCCTGCCTTGGACCAGGGAGCACTTGTCAAGTATTGTCGAGACATTAACAACAGAAATTGCTGATACTCGGGGTTTTCCCAGTACGGTCGGTATTTGTGGGCTTGATGCGATTAAGCCGGGGATCATCTCCACTCTTAAACAGAGGATCCATGCTGCATTTCCCCGAAGCTTTTTCACCGTGACCTGGATGCCACTGGCCATGCTACTGTCAGTGCCATGGACGCCCATGCCGAGTCATAGTACCAAGGCCATTACTAACAAGACTGACTGGCGGTGACGTGGCGTGAGAGTACCCAAATACATTACGAAATTCGGGCGACGTGCATGAACATTAAGAGTAGTAGCTAGCTGGGTACCCCTTGATCACCTGAAACCGTTTGCACTAAGACGTCACGTCACCAGTTACCGAGGTGGGCCACGCTTGAAGTCGAACTACACTGTTAGAAATCTTCAATGACAGGGCTAGGCGAGCATATTTGCATGGATGCGCCACGCGAGAGGCACGATTATGTTTGCTAACAAGCTTGACTTTGGCGGACACTCAAGAACGCCTTTTGAACAATGTGCTCGCCTAACTACTGTAATGCTGTTCGACATCTGCGTCGCAGTCAGCTCTGGGGCGCGACTGCTATTGTCACGGGTTCAAAAAAGAAAGAAAAACCGTGGTTGATGCCGCTCAATAGTACCAGTGGTAGTGAATCTGGTCCTTGATGGCCCGCACGGTGTCATCTGAATTTCATCCCTAGTCCTTACCCTGGCGCGAAAGTCTGACGTGGCCCGCCCTTGTCATTTTTGTACGCGGCAGCTTAAATACGCTCAACGAACCCATTCGCAACTCGGTGTTCTCAATTTTTCTCCCAATAGCTAACAAAAGAAAATTGTTTGCAATTTTGTCTAAAAATTAAGCACTAACGTGTACGCTGATCTATGCATCGTGGTATAGCACGACTGTCTGTCTATGTGTGCTCCAGTCTTGGAATCCCCCCCCCCCTTAACGCCAAAATGTCAGATAAATCCCTCCCTTTACAAGTTGTTCGGCGCCTTGGCACGAATCTTGACTCCATACAACCGGAAGATAACTGGAACTGGTACCAATACTAGTGCAAGGAATGCCAGAACGCTGTTTCCCCAGCCCAACCCCAAATCATTGTACATGGATAGACCAGCCAGGGGCAACATGGCGCCAGCCAGCGATCGAAGAACGGTAACAGAGGCAATGACTGATGCGGCGTATGAGATGTATGCGTCCATGAGGTAGATTTGGAGACACATCTGTAGAGTGGTTAGTTGTTGTTGCTGGTGGGGAAGTGGTGATACTGACCATGATGCCCATAAGGCCGAAACAGAAGAACGCCACCCCAATCATCGGCACGATCCAATGAGTGTTGTTTTCGCAAGCCCATCCATACCAGAAAAGGGATACGACAATGACAAGACCGCTGGGAAGCGTCAACCAAATTGGAACACGGTCCTCAGGGGTCGTCGGCCCTCCGGTAGCCAACTTCTTCTTGATGATGATATCGGCCAGGACGCCGAAAACGATCGATCCAGCCATCATACCCACCCCAGTCGGTATGTACGAAAGGCCAATGATTCCTGTGTCGAAGCCGTATTGCTGGGCGAAGACGTAGGTGAAGGTGCTGAACATGAGGTAGAGGATTCCGTAGACGACGGCAATGTATAACGAGATGATGAAAACGGGAAGGTGCGTTAAGAGCAGCTTCATGGGTCGGATAATAGCATGTTCGAACTTGGCCTTGGGTGACAGGGTTCCATCCTCCAAGACGGAGTACAGGTCGGGGTTGTTGGTTTGCTTCTTCAGGCGGTTAACCTTTGCGCTGATGAGGGTTCGGTGGTAGGTTTCGGGAACGACAAAGTAACAAACGACTGTCATTACACCAGCCTGTATCATAATTAGTTATGCGCACATCGGTCGCCAGGTTGAAACCACTTACAGCAATGGCAATGACCCAAAACACCCATCTCCAGCCAACGCTCTGAATCATGAAGCCACCAGCGACAGGTCCGATACAAGGACCCAGCAGCGGACCCATTGCCCAGACAGCCATGGCCTTGCCTCGCTGCTCAATGGGGAACATGTCGGTGATGGTGCCGCTGCCGTTGGTGACGGGTGTGGACCCGGCGAGGCCCATGAGGAAGCGGAAGGCGATGATCATGCCCATATTCTGACTAAGAGCCGTCGCTACAGTAGCGAGGACGAAGAAAACGTTGGCGATGTTGAAGACGATGGCGCGGCCGTAGATCTCGCTGAGCGGCGCTGCCAGTAGCGGGCCGAAGGCGAAGCCGAGGACGTAGATGGAGACCATGAAGGTGGCCAGGTTGGCGCTGGACGAGCCGAACTCGCGCATGATGTCGGGGACGCCTGGGGCGAACATGGAGGAGCCCTGTGGTTTTGTTAGTAGGGGTAGGGGGAGGCGAGGAGCGACGAGGTGGACTAACCAGAGGACTACGGGATGAGTTAGCATGGATGTATCAAAGTAGGAGAGGGAATAAATAACAAGACGTACGTTAACAGAGTCATCAGTGACAGCGCACCGATAGTCGTCCACTTCTTTCTCTCGGGCCAGTTCATAGGGTTGTGCGGGTCGTCGGCGCCATCCCAGCCGATGGCATTAGGGTCGTCGCTGGGTGCTGAAGCATCGGGCTCGTTCTTCTTAATGTCCACCGCAGCCTCCTCATCTGTCGTCTGCGGTCGGTCGGTGGCACTGGCTTCTGACGGGGCCAAGGTGCGTTGGCTCTCGGGACGGGGCACGTCGTCGACGGTGAGGTTCTTTGCAGACTTTTCCATGGTGAATAAGATGGTAAAAGAAAAAGAAGGATGACGAGTGGATGAAACAAGGAAAACCAGTGTGGTAGTGCTCGACAGTTGAAGAGTGTCTCCAGCTCCAGAGCGGCGGGGAGCCTTTTAAAGCAAACGGCAGTTGACGCCCCGAGGTGATGGCCCCATGCCCACGCAGGTATAAACGATAGCGCCATGGTCAACGGCTCAGCAAGCGTCCGGCGGGAAATGTGCACGCTACAAGGCCTGCAACAGCGCAATCGGGTCGCTGGAGCAGCCCGAAACCCGGCCGACGGCGGGAATTCCGTCGAGGGGGGCTCAGGAGGCCCGGCGCCGATTTTGTGCAGCGCGCCTCCGGAAGACGAAGCTCCCGGATGGGATTTGTGCAAGTGGCGCGGTGGGTTCTGTGGTATATGGTTGGCTAAAAACGACAATGTCTCCACTTATCTCGCGAATTGTGCACGCGGTGCAAGGTGGATCTTCTCGGGTGCTCCACTCCGGGGTAATTTTGCTTCATTTAAGCATCCCCCAGCTGGCACTATTTCCAGCTCGGTCTCGCTTTCGCGGTCGGTCATCCGTCATTCGACGTCGCTTTGACCAGGTTTTGGCTAGTTTTTGGCTAGTTTTCGCTTTCGTGTAGGGGGAAAAGGCTGCTTCGCCACGGATATCTTGACGGACATATCCTCCAATCTCCGTACTGGGCACACAATACGCATGTCCATCCCTCTCCAGCAAGCCGCAGATCTTGGCGAGGGTCTGAACACCATCCATGTCCGTCTCCTGCTTTGACCTCACTCAACCTTAATGAGCCGGTGCCACCTCGCCCGTCTGTACACCCGTTGCCTGAACTAGGCAGTCGGGATGAACTTGTGTCACGCTACTACGTAGTAATTACCACGCCGGGACGGGCCGTGCTGGACAGCGAAACACCATTTCCACGCTGGCGGATCCACCGATATCGACGGCGAGTCGACTGCCACCTACCCTACAGACGGATGCATCTGTTATTCGGGGCTTGGTTTGTTCCATATATGAATGTTTTTGTATAGAGTACGTCGTGGCTGGACCACTCCTGCAGGCTCTGGCTTTTCCATGCGCCGCAAGTGTCCCTGTGTACAATCCGGCACAAAAGTTCTGTCCCGTCCACACAGAACGGTCGAGTTCAAATCGGAACATCAGTACTCACAGATAAACAAACGACGAAAAACAAGTAGACAGCTACCCTATTCCTGAAGACGCGTACACATTATTTCCAGCCCCCAGCCTTGGTACAAGCAGTACCAACACCTCGGGCCCCTGCACAAACATGGACAGCAGGCTCCGGGATCCGATACTGATTCCACCATCGACAGTCGCCTGTACGTGTGGAACCATGCATAACCCTTCACTCAATCGCTCACGGGCGCAGGTCCTCGTACACGGCGTCTCTGACCTCGAGCGTCGTCGATTATCCGTATGAGCACGGTCGGTCATACCATGCATTCCGCGGAGGCTGTAAGATCCCAAGGTATCCTCTAGGCTTGCCTTTTTTAACGATTTCCAGCCAAGCGGGTGAAAGAAAGTACTGCACACTAAAGAGAAACTATCTTCTATTTAGGCCTAGATAATATAATATAAAGTATTAATATAAGTACTAATAATATATATATTATTATAATAGCTAATCTCTTCATCTTAGCCCTAGTGATCTTAGTATTAAGGGAATACTAAGTCTAAGAAAAGAGCTACTTAGAGAGTATAGCTGCCTTAGTGTACGGTGTTTTGTTTCACCCGCTTGCCAGCCTACATCTTGTCAAATGACGAGGTAAGCTCATGCTCTCGCTGCTTATATTGCCTAAACGGCTAATCCGCCGCTCACTAGACGGAGATGGACCGGCTCGACCTCAACCACGCTTTGATGACAAAGGTCATCGGCGACAGGCTGTATATCGCGCCGCTCGTAGAAAAAGACCTTCATCGAGTTCTCGATATCGGAACGGGGACTGGCATTTGTATGCATCAAACACCATTCTCATGGCTTCCCCGTTGACATGTCACCTACAGGAGCCATTGAAGTGGGCGATGCCTACCCAAACGCCCAAGTCAGTCGACCCGGTACCATTCAATTCCGTGCTGAAAAAGTTCCTACCCGATGCATAAATTCTAGGAAACGACTTGAGCCCTATTCAACCAGCTTGGTACGTAGGTCGTTAACCGGCGCCCACACTCTAATCCACATCTAGGATTCCACCAAACGTCAAATTCGGAGTCGATGACGCAGAAAGCCAATGGACGCACGACTCCCCCTTTGACTTTATATTCTGCCGATACATGGCCTGCTGCATCTTGGACTGGCCCAAACTGACCAAAAGCATCTACGAGTGAGAGCCACACCGCAGCACCCTTCATCAACAACCAACTAAACCCACTCCAGCAATCTCAAACCCGGCGGCTGGGCCGAATTACAGGACTACGACCTACAGTACTACTCCGACGACGGCAGCCTCACCGACCAGCACAGCACGCTCACCTGGATCAACACCCTCCTCGACGCAGCGCGGACTTTGCAGCGCGAGCCATGCCCCGGTCCTGAGCAGGCGCGGTGGGTCAAGAACGCGGGCTTCCAGAATGTCAAACATCAGCTGTTTAAAATCCCCATCGGTCCGTGGGCCAAGGATAGGAAGATGAAGGACTTGGGCATGTGCAACCTGGCGCAGACCTTGGAGGGGCTGGAGGGCTTCTCGCTCCGGCTGTTCTGTGGCGTTCTCCAGTGGTCCGAAGACGAGGTTTTGTTTCTTCTCGCAAAGGTTAGAAATGAGCTGAAGGGCGGCGACTTTCATGCCATTTTCAATTTGTAAGGTGTTCTTCTCTACCCTGTGGTTCATGTGACTAACCCCGGACTAGCCACGTTACCTACGGGCAGAAGTTGTAAATGCACTTGTTAATTAAGTGAAGGTCTTGGTTTTGATGAAGGTAAGCTCAGCAGTTGATTGAAGCTTGGTGCTGAGTCCTAAGCCGGGTTGCTCCAGTGAAGACGGCTGTCCATCTTTAAAACCAGTGCATTGATGTAGCTTAGTGTAATGAGGTAATGAGATAAATGACTGAGCAGAACTGGCTCACTTACCTGGAATTCTCTAATTAATGTGCCTACTTATGTATAATATGAAGACGAACGTAATTTCATAGTAGGTTTTTGAACATCAGTCATTTCCTAGGATAGTAGCAACCGCGCCCCAGAGCCGACCGCGATAGAGTTGATTGTCATGTCCTAATTTGTTGGGGATCCTCCTAGATCTCTAGATCTTTTCCGTGACGAAACCACTACTGTATCGCGGTCGGCTCTACGACGCAGTTGCTAATATGGCGAGGTCAAAAAGCACGGTTGGCCTAGGGCTACTCTTCAATATTTGCATTAGTTCCATCATGTTGCGACTTAACAATGCATTTGAAGTAGAACAGCATGATATTCGCGTCCTACCAACGCCTTACTATTCAAATTTAGTTCGATTCTCCGACCTTTTGCCTCTCGTACTTTTGT
The DNA here is from genome assembly GCA_001305505.1 of Neonectria ditissima. Classification (NCBI taxonomy): domain Eukaryota; kingdom Fungi; phylum Ascomycota; class Sordariomycetes; order Hypocreales; family Nectriaceae; genus Neonectria; species Neonectria ditissima. Next base: position 390,656 of record LDPL01000003.1, read on the forward strand.
TACTGAATTTCTACAATGTCAATACCGCTCCAACCTACCAACTCATGCAATCATTGCCATGTTGTATACAGCTAAGACAGCATTCTGACTTAACAAGACCAGAAATTGCACTCTCACTCAGAACGACATCACCCAGCTACCCAGGGATCTGTAGGCCAACTTTCAGGGGAGATATCCGGCCAGTATAGACCCTGTGTTCCATCTTGATACATCGAAGCGTTGATGAACTGTAGATCCAGTACCGGCTGCGACAGCAACTCCTGCAAGGAAGGCTCCGACAATGCCATACCAGCCGTCGCTGTTGTCCCTGCGAATGCATGTCCCACGTCTAGTGGGCCAAGGGTCGAATTATCCATCAAGGCGGGAGTGGTCCCGGGCATTGAGACATCCCCTCTGCGCGCCTGGGCAGCTGCCATGGTGACCTTCATGGCGTCTGTGTGTTGGCAGAACTCCCCGGCGGCAAAGTTGCCTGTCTCTCTGAGCTGTTCCAGGAACTGGACCGAGGACTCGAACTGCTCCCTATCGCTCCGGCAATCTTTCCAATCCAGCAAACTAGAAATGGCGAGAACGGTGGCAGCGGAGAAGAGGTATTGAGTGTAGAAGTAGTCGAAGGTGGCGAATGACCCGTCGATCCAGCACTCGATGAGAAGCCGACAGGAGTGGCGGGCGCATCTCACGCATGCCTCTGCTAATGTCATCGCAGAGGCTGGCACTTGCGGCTCTGTATTCGGTTGCGTGTCCCAGGTCGCTACATGCGTGCGGAGTACATGAAGAAGGATTGGTCGTGTTGCGCTGATCACGCACTTGACGCTGTGAGAACACGGACAGTATATTATGACGAGGGAATCTTACCTGGTTAAAATAGAGATGTAGCGACAGAGGCTTCGGGCTCGGCTCAACCGAATTATCCTTCGGTTCAATGTGCAAATGGGCCGGAAGCTCCTCGACCCAGTTGCGAAGATCTTTCAGGGCTTCCTGTACGCGCTGGGATAATGATGTCTGCTGGGGGTTCCTGTTATAGATAGAGTAACCAATCCGTCCTGCAAGGCGTGCTAGCCGCACACTGGCGACTAGGTAGCCCGAATCCTTAAAGTCGTCGTGACCACTTGTCAATACCGGGTCACACGGCAGGTCAACTTCGATGAACTCGTCCTGGATAGCCACAGGATGACCCAGCCTCGAGGCCCACATCCGATCGAAGCTATAAGCAGTCCACCAAACGCGATTTCTATGCTCCCTTACACTTGGATCGCTTAGTTGTGATTCTGGGACGTTGAGGTGCAAACCCATGACAACCGACAAGCGCACTGCAGATCCAGCCAGGGCGTATGCGGTGTAGCGGCGATTCAAGGCAAGTGAGTAGAATGACTATGACGAAATGGTTAGATGAAACACTCAAGTTTTGAAAGAAACTTACGAGCAAAAGTCTTATCTCGACCGCGTCGATCCTTGGTCGTTCGCTGATGATCCGCAGCACCCGCGTCGCTCTCGCAAAGTATCCCATCCCCGGAAAATTCGACTCCACTGCAGCAGTCCTCGTCGAGTACATTTCGCCAATCGCGAAAAGAGCCCATAGTTTGCTCTTCAGTAGCGAGTCGCTGGATTGTGGATTCTGGATCGTTTGCTCGAGCCCCTCAAGGATCTGACTCCTGCGAACAATGTGGTAGCAGCGGGTCACATACTTTAGCGCGACGTTTACAAGCAACCGCGCTCGCGATGGAAAAGGAAAAGGACAGTCAATGTCCGAGAGTGCAAGTAGTCGTTCGTCTGTCGGGTAGTTGATCCTGGGGAGATGGTTATGTCGTGCATCCGAGATTGCCTGGCGGAAACGTGTGGCGAAGGCGGCATCTGAGGCTTCGCCGATTAAAATGGGGGTATGGGGAATGTTCATGTTAAAGAACCAAGGGCGTGCCTCCAGCGAGGGCGCCTGAATGGTGGATGGACCATCTGCAGTGCCTTTGGAGGTAACTGAGACATCTTTTGACGCCAAGTCGGATCTCGCCTGACTTGTCTCATCCCGATTGCGAAGCCGCTTGTTTTCAGCAAGAATATCATCGAGATACCTATCCAGTTAGCAAATTGACAAGGGATCGGAAAGCTTGGTCGGAACGCCGCAGAGTGGAACATACTGTTGGGTCACTTTGACAAGACGATTCTTTCGAGGATAGACACATTCGGTTGGTTTTCCCGCGTGCGTGCAGTTCTCACAGGGAGACCCGCCCGAGCACTTGACCTTGCGTGAATGACACCTGCGGCACCTGCGAGGAAAGAACAGTGAGTAGACGCTCTACATGGACGATGGATCTGCTCCGAGTCATACTGACGCTGTCGACTTTGTCCTTCGCTGCGGCCCACGACGACTGGGAAACGACTGAGACACAGGCTCATCCTTGCCGATATCTGGATCCGACGCAGTGGCCGAACCACGGGGACTCGCATTGGGCGACGTCATGCTCAAAGTCGGCGACATTTTCTTGCACCGCTTACCGCTTGTCTTCGCTCGGTGCAGGAGCGCGGCGGTGAGGTGTTGTATTCGCCGGAGACACGGGGGCACCAGGTACGAAAGACCGGCGCTGAACCCCGGCGGTCGGAGATGACGCTCGCTGCTTTCTCGAACGACGCTGACTCCCAGTCTCCGATTGCTGGATCGTGCCGATTGGATCCTTTTCCTCGCGGCGCAGGGGCGTTCGTTTGCAAAATTGAGGTGGATTTGGCCGACGTCGTTTCGGCATAAGGCGACGTTTTCCCCGTGATGAGTCAGCGCGGACCCCTCCGGTTCGGCGAGACGGCGCGCTGCCGAGCGAATGGGCTTTGATCCGTCGGCTTCTTCCACGCTTCTAGTCGGCTTCTTCCACGCTTCTAGTCGGCATCTTGACGAGGCTACCGGGAATAACCTCGACTTGAGGTTGCAGCGCCGGGATCGATATCCGACCTCGCAACAAAACCAATCGCGGTCCCACTTATCGTCATCATCGTAATGTACGGCGAGAAAAAACTGAATGGTTTCTCTCCAGGGATTTCTCTGATATATATGTCCTGGCGCTGGTGCAGAAAACGCTTCTCCCGCTCCATCTTTGAGTCTTGACAGCCAATGTAGTCGGCTACGGGCAATCACCAACCTCTTTTCCAACCCCGCACCTCGTCCGGTCGATCCCAAACGATTCAAACATGGCAGAACCAAAAACCGGCGGTCTGGCGTCGGCCGAGTCAATGTCAGATCCCCTGCCTCCCGTGGGAGCCATCGACGACGACGTGATCGAGCTACCGTCCTGGCGAAAATGGGTCATTCTCTTCGTCGTTTGCTGGATGCCGCTGCCCATGACCTTCTGGAGCACCGCAATTTTGCCTGCGACGGTCGAGATTGCTGCTGGCTTTGGCGTCGAGGTAACCGACATCAACACAGCCAACGCTGGCGTCTTCATCGCCATGGCTCTATCTGGGCTGATCTGGCTGCCGATCAGCACCATTATTGGTCGCCGAACGACGTATCTCGTTGCCAACCTCGTCCTGTGCTCTTGTTCCATTGGGGCTTCCCTCTCACCAAATATGGCGTGCTTCACGGTGCTGTGGATCATCGGCGGAACCACTGGACCGTTCTTCCTCGTTGCTGGACAAACGATTCTGGCCGACATTTTCGAGCCGGTTAGTGATATGCAACTTTTCTTCTGGCGGAAAGGGCCTAACAGCTTAATAGACCGTCCGTGGAACTGCAGTGGGATTCTTTCTTGGCAGCTGTGTCAGTGCCAACACAATTGGTGAGTGCAAAAGCAAGCAAAATTGACGATGGCTAATCTGTCGCAGCACCCTTGTTGGGAAGCATCATCGCAACGTTCACAAGCTGGAGAGTCATCTACGGAGTTGAGGCGGGCATGTCGATGCTCGGCCTAATCCTCGCCTTTCTTTTCGTCCCCAGGGCTAGCGAGATCGGAAACCCCAAGGCCATCGAGGCTACCCCTCCGAGGACCCGGAAGGAGATGGCCAGGGCCTTTAACCCGATGAACGTTTTTTGTCAATTCGCCTATCCTCGAATTCTTCTCGCGGTATGTTGCCTGAAATATTTGTAGACTGTTTCAAACTAACCTTTTCAGAACATTACCTGTGGATTATTGGGGTTCAATCAATACGGCGTTCTGAGCTCCGTCCGACGCGTCATCAACCCTCGATTCAACCTCACCTCTCCCTTAGAAAGCGGACTGTTCTACCTCGCTCCTGGCGCCGGATTTTTGATTGGAAGCACCCTCGGCGGAAAATTATCCGATCAGGTAGTTAAGAGGTACATCCGGAAGCGAAACGGGTTGCGACTGCCAGAGGATAGACTCAACAGCAGTCTTCCAGCAATTCTCGTGGTGTTGCCTTTCGGGACGCTGCTCTATGGCTGGAGCGTGAATAACGAGGTGGGAGGCATGGCTCTACCCATTGTGGGTTCATTTATTCAGGGAGTTGGACTTATGGCCTCATTCAGTGGTCTCAACACCTATTCTGCCGGTAAGTTTACAGCTCTTATGAGCTTTGAATTGTTGCTTATTCCAAAACAGAGGCTCGACCTGCATACAGGACTGCAGTGATAAGTGGGAAATATGTTGTCCAGTACACCTTTGCCGCTGGGAGTGTCGGCGGGGTCGTACCCATGATAGATGGCATCGGCGTTGGATGGGCCTTTACGATATGTAAGTTCTGCGACTAAGATGTATTGCTTAAGCACACTTGCTAACCAAAGTGTGAAGCCGCCGGGGCTGCACTAATTGGAGGTGCGTTGGTATTCAGCATTGCCCGCCTGAGTAAAAGTTGGAGACAGCAATAGATCGAAATGGAGACGCCTCGCAGGTGTCTTGGCATCATTAAATACAAAAAGATGATCGGGGGATAAAATACGGTAGCGGCGTAATGGTCAATTAAATAGACTAGAAGGATATTAGATGGATCAACGGGTAATTTGCGAGCATTTATCTAGGGCCAACCCTCCTAAAAGGTTTGTATCAATAAAGCCCAATTGTAAAATGGGGGTTTTAATCCAGTAGTCAAATACTAGTAATTGAGATTTATCCTCTTTCATTACTAGATGGAGTCATGCAGCAGCGAGATCTTCACCATAATCCTCGGCCACTACTTCTTTCCACCCATCGCTTTTCTTAGCGAGGTATGGCTGCGGGCTGAATCACGTTCCTTGGAGAGATTGATGGAATTACCTTAGAGGGAATTCCCTTGAGGCTCTCTTATGCGCAGACGCTCAGCGATGGACTGGTCTACAGCTAATAGATATACCAATGCTGGCGTAGGCGTGGTTGTGTCTTGTAGTGACTTCTTTGTGGCGGTCAGTTCTATTGTGGGCGTGTCGTTGCTACTACTTTTATCAGGCGGTCCACTCTATCTACTTTACTGCGGTCGGCTCCATGGCGCCGTTGGGACCATTAAGAGTGAAATAAAAAAGAAGACCTTCCTCTGCAATTCAAGCATCTTAGAAACCCCGATGCTTCTACAGTTGCGGTCGGCTCCATCAAAGATGCGTAGCTGCTATCGCGAGATCAACAAATTGGGGGTTTCACCACAATTTAAGCATCTTGCAATTAAACCCAATACATCCAAAGTAGCCTCGAATAAGATCTATCTGTTCTGAATCTTCTCACTGCAGTTGACAATGCAGCAGCCGTAATGTCGAATGCATCGAAACTGATCTGAGAGTGGAGAACTATTGTCCTTTGTCGCCTTTCAAAACTTTCAGTATTCTTTCTTTCCTTAGCTAGGAGATATGGGTGAATGAAGGGCCTTTCTGGTCTGAGTCCTACGTCCAAGGAAAATCCCGAATTCCAAGCATTTCCTTCCCATGCCGCCGTACATTTCCACCTTAACCTCAACCATGGCTCACTCATCGGCACCGTTTTTATTCCCCCCCAAACCTTCGTGGCTCCGTCCGCACCTTTTTTAATCCTTTCCAGACCTCCATGGCTCATCCGCTCCCATTTCTACTCTTCTTGGACCTCCATGGCTTGTTGCCATTTCTGCTGCAAAAACATTTCAAGACAATCGGCATCCAAAACCCCTCTTTCGAACTTTGTTGCGGATGGCTTCCATCTCAAGTTCAATCACTCCAAGCAAAGGTCCGTTCTCCTCCTTCTCGAGAAATGCTTCCACCCATACGACGCTCCTTTCTGTAGCTTGCTTGGCCTTTGCTTGGCGCTCGGGCTCCCCACTGTCATGGTCATGAATGGCGTTGGACAGGTTTCGGAATGCAGCGTCAATGAACGTCCAGATGATGGTGTCGTGGGACTCGTCCACCTCTTCAGACATTTGATCCAGCCACCACTGCGCGTCAGGAACTGGGGATGCCTCGCAACCAACAATGCGACACATGTATTGGGCTATCCAGCCTGTCGATGGAGTTCGATTGTCGAGTACCTGCCTGTAGTCTTCCTTCGCCATGTCGAGGAACGTTTTCAAGTAGCCCCAATCTTCCATTTAGCTGTACCTGTCCGATTCTAGGAGCTTCAAGACCGCAAGGGCCTTCATCTGTCCACCCTGCCTAGGCTTCTCTTTCAACTCTGTCAAGGCCCTTTGCCAAGCCACATGCGTCTTCAGCACTGGCCGATGCTCGAGGGCATTGATAATCTTCTGCAAGTGCTGGGTAGTGAGAATAGGCTCAGCAAGAAGTGGGTTGTTTCGAGGATCCCTGCGGGCTTTTGCAACATGGCCGGCAGTCGAGATCGGAGGCCAGAGGTATTCTCCTTCTTCAAGAGGCATTCCCTCATAAACAGGGAGCCCGTCAGGCCCAGTAGTCAACTTGAAGTTCAGCACACCGAGTTTCTCCAGCCATACGAGCCGCTGGGACATTTTCTGAAACCAGACATCAAGCATCAACGGATCGATAAAATGACTTGCTGGTAGATTGGGGTCGAGGTCGTGCATTAGCGCAAATTTCTTCTGAGGCAGTCCGGTCAGGTCGACGTCTGGCTGGAACTCGTGAGTCCAGACATTACCAAAAGTATGGTGGGTTCCGAGTTGAGAAGTAGGTCCTGGTCCAGCAAGATTGCGGCACTGGCTCAGTGCCTCGGGCTGAACATTTATTTCGTTTCCATGGAAGCTGAGTCGAGCAATGGGGGCGGGTATGGCTATGAGCCGTTTGTGCGTCGATTGAGAGTGAAAAGATGGAAGACCCAAAACTCGAATGTCGGCCATACCAATGAGCGCATTCTCAGTAGGACACGACAGAGGGTGTTCCCGGAAGTCTTGGGGATGGGCCATGGCCGTTCCATTCATCTTGAACGGGAAAATCTCGACGCGATCAATCGCTGGTAAGAGGCTGTGTTTGGCCTCGCAGCATAAAACCAGTGCTTTCATCTCTGCCTCTTCAAGAATATTGTCCTTGACGGCGAACACCTCACTTGATGCTGCAAGGTCTTGCAGGTACATCTGCTTCATGACTCGGAATGGGTGAACGTATCGACTGCACTGAAGATACTCATGGACCTTGAGCCAAGCTTCATAGTAGACAAGAAAAACGGAAAGCGAAATGATGGGAACGTCGGTTTGACTTCTCGTATGGTCTTCGGCCATGAGCGTTGGGTGATCAGTAATGTCAACCCAGAGTTGGACAGCGAAAAGCATAGCCTTCGCATCAAACTTGTCGTATGGGTGGTGTCTAGCAAACTCAGTGAGCTTACTATATAGCTCAGGGGGATATGTCAAGTTCGACATGTAAGGGACCCTGTGGGTAAATCCGGTCCAGCTGGGACGGGGGCCGAACATGTTAGGCTCGACCTGGGGTAGAACCTCCTCCCAGACTCGATTGTTTGTGGCCCAAGCCAGGTTTGGATTCTCTCTGGCAGTGAGAGAGGGCATTCCGTTACCAGGAATCCCAGACGCCAACCTTGGCTGGACACGGGCTATGACTACTGGCTCATGCCCTTGTTGAAGTGAGCGCCAAGACTGCACAGCAAGGCTCTTCGCCCTCTCGCCGTCGATATCCCCACCAGAAAATGCGCTCTGCCAGTTCTTGGTGATCAGTAGCGTCTTGAAGGCGGCAAAATTTGTGGGGATGGTAAGGGTGTGGTGTAAGATGGTGTTCTCACCAACAATGACTTCGCCAGTAGATTTCTTCATCTGTAGAGTTGATACGACATCGTCGTAAAGGACCTCGCCAAGGTTGGTGTTCCGCTTCGGTGGATAGGCGAAAACAAACCCCAGGTCGTAAGCGGAGTACCCTGCGAATAGGCAGAAAGTGTCATCACCGTTGTTGGCTCCCGGTTCAAAGTCCACAGCCTGCATTTTGGTGGCTAAAGGCCCTTGGGCGTCGAAGACCGCTCTGTCCCAGAGATGTGTGCCACGGGCCGTGACTTCAGTCAAAATCCAGTCGCCAATTGGAAGGCCGTTCGTGTCAAAGAAACCTGGTCCATGGATTTTGCCAACAGTTTGAGATAGGATCTCGTTGTCATTGTCAACTAACTTAGATTCCTTTTCTTCGAGGTCGGTGATCACTCGGAAACACCCCCAGCGCTGGTCTGACTGGGGTGGCATCTAAGACGGGTTAAGAGAAGGATATTTGCAATGGCAGGTGTCAATAGGCATACCTTAAAGTGCTGTGTATGGTAGGGCCGTTCCCACTGATATGCAAAACTGCTAGAACGGCACCGCGAGGAGTCAAGACGCGCAAGGACTCAGGAAGTTGGTACGGGATGGCGAGAATTGAGATGCGCAATAAAAGACGATATTCCCTGCGATTGCGGTTAGCATAAGGCCCTTCACTCGAGAAAGAGAGGTAATCTGGTACGCCAGAAAGGGTCTTGGATCTCCGGGACTGCTCCAGAACCCCAGTGATCAACAAGATGATGGACAGCAGCTTGCTGCGAAAAGAAAAGGAAAAAAGTCGCGTCTTACCCTTGAAGACTAAATTTGTATAGTGAGAGGCCTTTTGGCGCTTTAGATGTGCGGGTGGTGATGTTGTAGAGATGCTGATGAAAGTGTGGAGGAGTTGTGTAGGAGAATGTTGCGGAGAGAAGGTTTTTGAAGAGAAAATTGCGAAGAGAAGGGGAAAATTGAGAATGTTGAGATGCCGTGATTCGCGGACATGCCTGAGGATGGGCTTTTTTCGCCTGACTGTGGCTTGATAGGTTGAGTCCAAGCACGCTCTCCTCATCGAAGACTCTCACTGATTTCTTGCCATTCACCGCAAAATTCCCTTCGGCATCAAGGGAAAGACCGAGCTTGTCATCAGCCATTCCGGCACGATTCAAGAAGGGTGGAATTTTGCGCCTCTTCAAGGCTGAAGAGGGTATTCTTTATCAACAAAGCCCGGGAGATGAGCCTTAGGGAGTTGCGTTCTTCATTCGCAACGGGATTGAACTGAATGCCATCTGTTTCTTCAAACCCGTTCGGAAAGATATTGTACTCAAACTATTGTACAATTGTGACTCCTGTTGCGTATGCCATCATCGGGTTGACTTCCGTTCTCTGAACGATAAACTGGGTCGGTCATCACCCTATCTCCTTGAGTGCGCGAAGGTGCCAGTTACGGACCTTAACATAGATCTCAGCCAATCGAAGTACACAAGGTAGGTAGTACCTTGTCCTACGTAGAAATGTAGTATAATAGGAGGTATTATCAATTACTCTTACTGTACTTAGACCTAAATGATCTACCTACTACTAGTGTATTCTATAGTACTCTATTATAGTAAGGATAATATAAGAATATTTATATTACTAGTACCTTAGTCTACTTAAGTAGATTATTAATCCCTATAAGTAGATAAAAGAATATTATATACTAAAGTATTTCCCTTTATAAAGGGACATAATGTGTAATCAATACTATGTCACGCATCGATTTCTTTGTCTTCAGCCTTATTAGTTTTAAAGTTCATTTATTGACCTTTATATCTGCCCAGAACCCATCTACCTTTTTTCATCCCATTCTAGCTTTTCCGACCCTGTTTCCCCATCGTCAACCACACTAGCAAGACAGCCGTATCAGCTCCACGCACCCCAGCAGCTCCCGAAACCAGAGATCGAATTGAGGATTAGACAGTTCAGCAACCACATCCCTGCGCGTATCAATATCGCTGTAGATAAGGAGACGACTTTCCTCAATGATAAAGGGCATATCGATGTGATTCGTAGCCCTATCAAGCAGGAGCATCCAACAGCCAAGGCTTGACGATTGACGGCCGGGCCTATTATATAGGTTGACTAGGATTAGCTTTTCATGAATCGGAGATACAGAGGTTAGAGAGAGGGACCTAGATTGGTCGCTAGCAAAGGCTAGAGGCTTAAGGTTAATGTATACCATCTTGTCGGGAAAGCCTATTGTATTTAAGGTTACTGGGATTTCTAGTGCTAGGTATATACCTTATTGTACTAATTACTATAAGACTAGCTGTATTAGCTTAATCTATCTATTGATATTAACTTAGGCTATATACTTTTAAATAGTAAAGTATTTAAGATAAATAATAAGTTATCTTTATAAATACTAATAATATTTATATTATTAAAATACTTTATATATCTAGTTCTAATACTCTTAGTATTAGATAAACCCTAAGTATAAAGAGAAAAGCTAATAAAAGAGTTTAGCTAGGTAGTATACCTAGGTTATTCTATTGCTTGCCTTAGTGTGCGGTGTTTTGTTTCCCCTGCTTGCCACGGTCGACTCAAACTTGCCAAACGCCTACCTCTGGACCCCGCCTAAAGCGATTCATTCAGTCAGTATAGGTACTTGCTAACCACAATCAGCAACAGTTCATGTAGTATGGGATTTCAAAATAGCGATGCGCTTCTTCTTTCTCAGCCGAGAACTTCAATAGGAATGTCGATGGAATTGTTGGCGGAATACTCCCTGGAGTTTACAGTACCCTCGAACTCGGATACTTTACATCAAATGACCTCATTACACTTCCAAAAGTCTCGTAAACCTACTCAGGTGCAGGTCCTGGTATATACCTACGCATCTACACCAAATTCAGAACCAATCTGAAAACACCGTCTCTAGTTCTCTCTACGTTGATCAAGCTGGTCAATCAATCTAGAAACGGACTTCTAGGACCCTAATCCAGTAGACCTAACTAAGTAACGATAGAATCTGAGCGAAATTACTACTAAATTGATTGTCAGTTCATCTGAAGAGATTTTACCTGTTCGAAAGTTCCTCGGGTATTATCTTACATACTAAGGGAAAGGTGGAGAATCTGTCTTTGACGGCATCTAGAATAGTACCACATCAAGAGCGTATTGCAGAACTTGGTAGGCTACGACTGAATGAAGAGGTATTGCGGCTCGATGAATTAATTATTTATAAGGGACCGATTGAAACATAGAGAGAACAGTTGTTTATGAGAGTAAACAGCGGCCAAGACAGAAGGGGTCTTGAGAACGAGATAACAGCTCCAAAGGATGGACTTTGTTGGCGTGGGCGGAATTCTTTCGGCAAGGTACCGAATGATTGGTTTGGACCAGTACATTTGCAACGGTACGCTTTGAATGAATGCAGACATGCCTGGAAGGGGAATCTGATACTAAGAAAAGTCACACAGCTGTTCCTCGCTTCCTAGTCATCTAGTGCGTGTCCCATCGTTACTTAGGCGGGGAAGCCGAAACACGACCTTCCAATCATGGGTTTCCAGCCCTCCCGCTCCATTAATCTCAAACCGGCATGTCATAACTTCGTTTTCGCATGTGGCAAGCACCGGCTCGGCTTCGGGAGGCCTAAACCAGGTGCCGTGCGGGTGGATTTCCGCCCGGCCCCACTCGGCATTTGGCCCGCAGCTTCGGCTTGCGCCGGCTTGGGCCACCACTACAAGTGAGTGACGTCGTTCTGTGTGCCGCAGTCTTTGATGCTCTCATTCACTCAATCGCGATAGATTCAAGAGACCAGATTGACCAATTTCGACCGTCGCCATGTCTTGGTTGCCCATTCCCACGGGCTCGCATTTCTCGCTCGCCAACATTCCCTTCGGCATCATCTCCACGGCCGCCAACCAAACTCCTAGACCTGCAATTGCCGTCGGCGACCATGTTCTAGACATCCAAGCCTTCTCCAACGGAGGAGGCTTCTCTGCGTCGTCGGAGATTACTGAGCACGCGAGCTGCTTCGAGTCAACTACCTTGAACGCTTTCGCAGCTCTGGGCCGTCCGTTCCATCGAGCAACACGCAGCTACATCCAATCCGTGCTCGCCGCCGACACGGAGCACGCAAAGCTGCTTAAAGACAATGAGCAGCTTCGAAACTCAGCCATCTTGAAGCGATCCGAGGTGCAGAACCATCTCCCACTAGCCATTGGCGACTACACGGACTTTTACGCCGGCAAGAACCATGCTTACAACGTCGGCGTTCTGTTCCGGGGCCCCGCAAATGCCCTACAGCCGAACTACCTTCACTTACCCGTGGCCTACCATGGGCGAGCGAGCAGCGTTGTGCCATCGGGGACTCCCATCCGAAGGCCCTGGGGCCAGATCCTCCGGCCGGGCGACAAGAACCCGACGCTGGCGCCGTGTGAGAAGCTAGATCTCGAGTTGGAGATGGGCATGTTCATCTGTCGCGAAAACACACTTGGAGCCCCCATCTCGGTCAACGATGCAGAGGATCACATCTTTGGTTACGTTTTGATGAACGATTGGAGCGCAAGAGATGTCCAGGCCTGGGAATATGTACCGCTTGGCCCTTTTACTGCGAAAAACATGGGCACCAGTATCAGTCCCTGGGTGGTCCTCGCCGATGCGGTTGAGGCGTCCAAGGGTCCTGGCATCGCCAATGAAACGGAGCTATTGCCTTATTTGAAGCAAGACTCCAAGGACACCGTCTTGGGAATTGATCTAGAGGTGGATGTCATCAGTAAGTTCACCCGTCATTCGCTCAAATCCACACTTTAAGATATGCTAATAAACACCTCCAGCGGCCGAGGGAAACAAGACCACCATCAGCCGGACAAGCTCCAGGAACCTGCTTTGGTCGTGGCCGCAGATGATTGCACACCACACCATCACAGGCTGCAACCTACGCCCTGGTGACCTGTTTGGCTCGGGCACGATTTCCGGCACGGAACCTGGTACCGAAGGCAGCATTCTGGAGCAGACAAAGGGCGGAAAGATTCCCTTGAAGCTTGAAGGCGGTGAAGAACGCAAGTTTCTCCAGGACGGAGACACTCTAGTCATCCGCGGCTCTTTTGGCAGTGGAGATGCTGTGGTTGGGTTTGGTGAGGTGTCTGGGACGGTTCAGGCTCCGCTTCCTTTGTTCTAGCGGTGCACTTGACTGTGCCATTAACAAACAGAAAAGTCAAGACGCGATTTTGTCGCCACTGATATCTTTTTTCACATAAACTACTCGTCTGGCTACCAGTCTATTTTGTCCTCAGCTCCCCTGGTGTGTCCGGCTGATTAAAGTAATGGCCTTGCATCACGGCCGGGTGCTTGTTTAAATTTCCAGCAATCCGCTCCACGGTTGGAAATTGTGAAATGTCGACACCAAACCTCTCCGCGTTCCAAACGGCAGGGATGAGACAAACATCTGCCATGGAAAAATCATCTCCCACTGAATATCGCCCCGCACACTTTTCAGCCACGGCTTCATAAGCCCGCAGTCCATCGCTCATCAGCTGGCGATTCCACTCCTCCGCATTTCCTCCCAGCTCCCTCACGCGGCGCATGATGCGAAGATTTGTCGGGGGCTGGATATCCGCTGCGACAATGTCGGCGAGCGTACGAACTGATGCTCGTGCCGCGGGGTCGGAAAGCGGCGGAAGCAGGGGCACCTCGGGATGCCGTTCGTCGAGGTACTCTAGTGCCGCCAGAGACTGTCTTATCTCGAAGACGTTTCCTTGAGTGTCACTGCATGCGAGGACTGGTACAGATGCGGATGGGTTGAGGGCCTGGTGCTTCTCAGACAGCTGCTCATTCTTGAGGAGATTGACGGGCACGATGTCGTATGGGATTGACTTCAAGGCAAGCGCTATGCGGATGCGAGCCGAGCAGGAAGATCTGAAGTAGGAATAAAGAGTATAGTCGGCCATTTTCTTGTCGTGTATGCTGAGATTTGTCTGATCAGTGTCTGTGAAGCTGAAAGGATTTTGAATTCTCCTTCTTGCTCCAACCTCGTATGCATGACTTCCTTTTACACTCTGTGACAGCTTACTTCAGACCGAAGCAATCGCCGATGACATCCGGTGCTAACCTTCAAGTGCCGAGCAAGTGGCTGCACACGCAATAGTACATTGTTCACTGAAAAGTTTGGGGTAATGCGGAACACTTTCCGACTCAGTGCGGGGAGCATCACCTGCCAGCACGCAACCTCGATTGGGTACTAACATGCTGGCTAAAGTCATTACTCTACATATGGCCGGGCTTGTTATTATTTGACAGATTGCAGCTCATAACCGGTCGTTCTCGGAGTTCCGGGTCCGAAAGGGAGGCAAAGCTATCAGATAACCGCTATACAAACCCCGAGCACTCTCAACCTACTATTATTTCATGAGCCAGAATGAGGCAGATTTTAAGGCCGATTTGCGACAGCTGCATGAACGTATGCTTCCTATTAAATGTGTTAAAAAAGGCACAATGATGCTGTACTCGAGTGAGGCTTTGATTAACATTATCAAGCCACTGATCGAGTTGTTACAGCCTCGTCTGATATGTGATGTGTGGCTGTGGGAGGCTGATGCCCAGGCTGACTGCTGTGCATTATTTCTCAGCCTGATCTTGCGTTTTCAACCTACCCCGCGCAACCATCGTTCCAGACGAAACGCTGAAGCCTCTTGTCAGTGTTCTGCGAATCTACCGCGTCGCAAGGTGTCAAGGCTTTGGAGCGAGAGCTCCGATCACTTGCGGCCTCAGTCTCTCACCAAATGGGTCAGTTCCCCAGCAATCAGGCCGCTCAACAGTCATCCGATCGTCTTCGAGATGGATCCCCTTTCCATCGTGGCCACGTCATTCTCGCTTGCCGGTGCCATCGCGAAAGTATCGATAACCTTGACGGAGTTTTCGCGCGACTTCTCCGCCTCTGCCGACGACTTAAGCCAGATTTCCCTCGAGCTGAAAGCCCTGTCGACCATTCTAGATCCGATCACACGCGTCCTATCTTCTGGCAGACAGAGTCCTCTGCCAGCGCCATTGACCAAAGAAGTCGACAATACCTTGCACGGATGCCTCTCGGTCGTTAGACAGACTGAGGAAAAGATATCCAAGTATCAGCGTGATAAGGCCTGGACCAAAACGAAATGGGTTCTGTTTGGACAAGGCGATGTACAAAAGCTGCGCGAGAGTCTCGGGTTCTACAAGGTGGCCCTTGGGATTGGATTGCACACCATATCGATGTAAGCTAGTACAACTCTCTAGAGTACAGTTTTAACATACAGAAAAGTCATACAAGCCAGGACATCAAAGACGACACTGAGCATGTTCGAATCAAAATGGATGCCGTCAAGATCAACACGGATAAAATCCTCGCAAGAATGAACTCAATACGCCAAACGAACCCTCATCCTAGCAAAGACAGCAGTATCGAACAGTGGATAGACGAAATCGCACTCCTGAGTTCGTATGCAGAGTCAAGTTATATGGAGACTGTCGCCGACCCTGCTGATCTCACGCTTCGACCACCAAGCCGCGGCATGACACCGCTGGAAGACGTTGGACCGCGGACTCCCATCCAACTGGGGGAGCCAAGTTTCGAAATAGGTGAAATCGACTGCTTGTCAGGTCAAAATGACAACGAGATAACGCCTAGCTCGGAAGATACTCAACCCACAACCGTCGTCATTACAAATGACGGATGTCCCTCCGCAACCAACCATTCCTCAGTGGAAGAGCTAAAAGTAACAAGACAAGCTGGAATAACTTCAAAGTCAGAACATGATGTCGTCCCTCCTGCCGCCAGGAAGAGTATTGAGCAACAGGCCCTCAATTCACCTATGGTTCCTCGCAGTATCAAGCCCGCCGACTTATGCTTTGACAGGATCGAGGATATGGCTCAGATGATCCGGAGAACCGTGTTGCTTGCTCAGCCTGACAAAGATCTCATTTTGTTATCTCAAGCGCGGAGACGTCTTCTCCAACCGAAACAACAGAAGGAACTCGATCAAACACTCGCAGATATAGGCCCAGAAACAACCGCAGACATGATTCGAGATACAATCGCCAAAGGGGGTGATCCGAATGGAGGGCGACCCCGCCACGTTGCCACGTTAGCTCTAGTAAAAGCACTTGTCCAACGCAAGAAAGAGTGCGTCTGTGCCTTGCTGTGCGGGGGTGCAGACCCAAACGCTATCGATGACCCGGCACTTGGATACCCTGTCTTGTTCTACGCCATAGAGAACGGGAATCAACATGCGGTCTGGTGGCTGGTCGCGGCTGGCGCAAGCGTGAATTTTCCAGTTCTCGAGAGTTCCTCGAAGACTTTTGCAAGCAAGCGCCTTGTCACGACGCCTTTTCTTTATGCTATCAAACATCTCTACAGTTCCCCCCATAATCCGGTTGAGGTCAGCCAGCTCCGGATTGATCCGGTCAAGGATATACAGGTCCGGATTGTGCGATTTCTTCTGGCCAATGGTGCAGGCTTCGACATATGTGAACTCTCTCATGAGAGGGTTGCCAATGAAATATCTGCTCTTGCTACTAGCTGGTATACAGTTGATAGGTTGGTCATCTGGCGCGTGGCCAAACTGCTGCTGCGCTCAATGGGGAACCCGCCATACAAAGAAATCACCACCAACAACCTCAGCATTCTAAATCCCTTTAACGAGGCGGCAGCGCATGGCGCAGGGCCACTGTTGACTCTATTGGGTACGGATCTACTACCCTACTGCTCGACGACATACGACCCCGCGGGACATTCTGCCATAGAATACTGGAGCGGAGCAATGGCCGTAGCAGCCCGTAGCCAGGCCTGGGAGTGCGCAAAGATTTTGGCAAAACCACCATACGCTTGTCAAGAATCTCTGCTTCGTCTAATCCAAGAGTACATGCAGCGAAAGAATCAGGATACATTTGCTTCGAAGCGGTTTGGGTCTTTATCGTGGAGTGGTTTCTCCCGGGCTGCGGAGATGTTACTCAACGACAATGGCTCAGACCCATTCGTGCAGAGACACGTCAGGTTCAAAAAGCAGACTTTCTTAGGTACCAGCTCACCAGGCTTGCGCTTGGTATCCCCCCTTGAACTTGTCAACACGATTGCGACCGACAAAGATCGAAGGCCCGTGAGAAAGCTTTTACTACAGAAGCGCATTACTTCGGCCACGCACATGCCCGTGCGACCCCCGAGAGCTCAGTCGACTTTCAAAGAATTCAAATGAACTAAAGCCATCGAATTTTTCAAATAGTCTATTCATGTATGATACTGCGTTGTCTTAGGGCAATTTGAGGTATAGACGTTGCCTTGAGATTGCATCGGAACCTGACCATGGACTGTACAGGGTCACCGTGTGAGCAGAAGTGTGTATCAAGCGACAAGTTTGAAAATTAGAAGAAAGAAGTGTAGAGGAATAGTGCCCTTCGGCAGGCTCAAGGTAAATTTACATGATTTTCTCAAGTTAGGGATGTATCACTTAATTGCGGGCAACTTTGTTCTTCGATAAGAGAACGCGTCGGTCTTTACTTAACTAAGCCCATGTCGCACGTCTCTAGATGGGAGGCACAAACCAGGACTAAACTTAATTTATATTACACCCATGGACTGTACTGGTTACTCTTCTTCTCAATGAATAGACATAGTCTGAGTAGAACCCTTAGTATCAAGCCGCCTGAGCCGAGTAAACCAGCTCAAAGTAGCTCTCGACCAAGCTCAGCGAAGCAATGGCAGCAGGATATGTCAAAGGCTTATCCTTCTGGGCGGGATCGTTTGTCTGAGGAACACCCCGTTTGGTGGAACCCTGACGCTTTGGCATCTCCTCCGGCAAAGGGTAGAAGGGAAGCCCAGAGGGCAACTGTCCAGCACTCGGCTCCTGCTGCGCTTGGCTCAACAACTCCATGACCTCTGTGTACGGCTCATAGTCCGGGTCGTTCGAGTTGAGCCCCTCAAACATGACGTAGATGGCGCGAATGACACTTTCCAGCGCGCCGACGATCCACGCGTGGTGGGAGGATGCCGCTTCGCCGATCATGTACAGCTGACCGAAGGCGTTGGGCTTGATGATCTCCTCCCACATGTTGGAAAACTGTCCCGGGCCGAAGTAGGCGAACGCTCCAGACATGTTCTGGTCTCTGTACCAATCATATGCGTGGTGCGTCTCGTACTGGTCGTTGAGAAGGGTCTTTAGTTTGTCGTATGGCATCTTCTCGTTGGCGTGCAGCAAGGCAAGGTTGTCAAGCAGCACGGCCTTGAGTTGCTCCTCGTTGTTGGGTGAGTCATCGGAAATCAGCGAGCCTATGCGCTGCGCGTCTTGTCCCCAGGTGTAAGAGCACAAGAGGACCGACGACCCCTTGGGATCCCAGTGTTCTTCAATTGCAGAGATGTTGTAAGAAGGATACACACAGACTCTGAGGGGGAGATCTGTCCGGGACACCCCTCCTTTGTTGATGTTGAAGGGCTCGACCTGCCACCACGGCGTGGAGAACTTGATGGCCACCTTGCACGACGCACCGTATCCGAGCGATCGGATAGCCTGCTTTGTGCCCCAGAGCAGGCCAGCATCCTTGAGGTTCATCCGCTGCAGCGCGGGAAGCGTGGTGCTGTTGAGAACGGCAAAGTAGTCCTCCTTTCTCACATCCGTTTTCTTGGTGGTGGGATCGGTCCGCTTGATGCCAATGGTCATGGGCACGTATGTCTTTGGGTCTTTGCGATCTTTGACGTTGGCGTTGATGGCGAAGACTTGGCTGTTGAGCTGCACCGGCTTCTGAATCTTCTTGGCCATGAGCCTCGCTACTTGTTGGGAGCCCCCGTCGAGGCAGTACCAATGGTTGATCTTGGGTTCTCCCTCTTTTGGCTTGGGGGTGGAAAAGTCGATTTCCTCAAGGACGCATTCGCTGAGTGCCTGGTCGTACCATCCAGTACCGCTAGTCAAGTCAGCGAGGTGATTCTGGATAGAAAATTAGAGACTTACTAAGTCGCTGTCTCCAGCCATTCAATGGTGTTGAAGTTGTACCCTGGACCACGAGTCATTTCCGGCCCATTGTCCACCCTGTGGAGTAAGTTTAGCTACTTCGTCAAGCCCATGGATGCGGTATACGTACGAAGAAAGGAACTGGCGGATGCTCATTCCATCCGCTTTCATGAGATGGTCCCACAGCTTCCTTCCCTGAACTCCATTTTCGTGAGCCTCCCCCTTCTCAATCTCGTCTCTGGAGTTGCCGAATTTCTTCTTCGTGTCCTCGATGAAGTCTTGCAGGGCCGCGCTGACAAGCTCTGCTGGATCCTGGGTGAGAAGGCTGCGAACAAATCAGCGCAGGTCACGATATATGGCAGCAAAGCACACACTGGTCAGGGATCTGGTCCTTCACGGCCAATCCGGTGTTGATCTTGTATGGATCCTCGACCTTCTTGTCCCAAATGTAGCCGACGCAATTGATGTCGTTGAAGTATGAAGGGCAAACTTTGTCTTCTTCATCGGTGAGATAGTAAGGGATCAGCCCACCCTTTCCCTCTTTTATGCCGAGGAACTCGAACAACCGGAAGGTTCTGAGTGGGTTGAGTTGTTAGCCAGTGTTTGCTAGAGTGTCCAGCGAGCACTTACCGTTTCATGACTTCGTTGTTGGGATAACGCATGGCACCAATGTCGTAGTAGTCATGCTCTTTCTCCGAGAACTTGTGAGTGTACAGACGCCCACCAAGCCGATCCTCGTCAGCGGCTTCGATGATGTCGTAGTCAATATGAAAGTCCTTGGTCTTGGCCTTGACCTTCTCATTCAGCCAATCCAAGACCAAGGCGGCAAACAGGCCGCCCACGCCTGCACCGACAATACCAATCTTGAACTTGCCCTGCTCAGGCGGGACGAATCCGAGTCCTGTGAAGGGCTCAGTTTTGGTCAACAGATTGGCGACGGATTCCTTTCCATCTAGTGCGATGGGGACATTGCGCATTCTGGACGAGGCGTCTTTGACCAGTTCTCTGGCGGTAGCCAGGTCGTCCTGGAGGGTTTTCCGCGCGACATGGCGAGCCCACTGGTGCTTGCAGGAGCCGCTGTTGGCGCTGTCCTTGGAAGCCATGATGTCTGTAGTGCGACTTTAAGAGATTTGAAGAGTGCGTCTTGGTTCTAATGGAAGGGAACAGAATAGAACAGAAGGGGGATGTTTGTGATGTCCAGAGAACGGTGGGATTCTACGAGAATAAGTATCGTTCCATAGAAGCGAGGCTTCCAGATGGCTTGTTCTTGGAGACAATAGTGTCCCAAGAAGCGCCACCACCTTGGTGGTGGGTCTGGCCCTCCGTATGCCTGCCGGCTGTCTAAGCTAGCCTCCAGGACGGAAATCGGCGGGAGATCGTTTGCCGTTCAATAAGCAAGGGAGGATCGATAGGTCTTAGAGTGCATACAAAACATGCTCAGCTTTGTCTTAGCAACGCCCATTGCTCCTTGCATCGGTGTTCTGTCGAATTATCGGCTCGTGCCGCATTTCGTGGCTGGCTGAGCGAAGACTTTACCCATGCTACTAGCCTCTTTCAGTGAGGCTGTATGGGCTCTTCCGTCAATAGCGCGTCTGCGATCGTGCTCTAGTTTCTGCTGTGAGACATAATGGAGTCATAGACCTCAGACCGATGTTGCAGCAGGTTGATGATTGGATGTAAGCGCTTAGGTGCTGATCTTCGTTGTTGCGGAGTAAAGACGCGGCACAAAGCAGGAGATCCGGGGTCCAGACCGTGGGCGACACCGGTCCATGCCAGCCGCACAAGTGGGTGAGAGGAAACAGTACACACTTAGAAGAAACTGTCGTATATTTAGACATTTAGAATAGACGATAGATAGTTTCATGAACACTGAGACGAGATAGATTATTACAAGAAATACTACCAACTTCCTTACCCTGACAATCTAAGTACTAAGGGAAATTTAAGTCAAGAAAAGACGTCGTAGAATAGAGTGTACTTGGGTTATTTTGTCGCCCTCTTAGCGTGCGATGTGTTGTTTCCCCCGCTTGCCGCATTTGCAAATGACTGCTTGGATCGAATCTCAAGGGCTGAGACATGCAGAATCTAGACCCTTTTCTGATGTTCGGCAGCTGATCTCCGCTGCAGTCGACTGGGTTCTCCACGATGATCTCGTCCATGCTCACCGCTACCTCAGGATGGCTACGAGGATCACTGTGCGAGAACGAGTATCAGATACACGATGGATCGGGGATGGCTTTCTTAGTACAAAGCCATGCAGGTGGGAATCAAACTACGTGTGATTTACTTCACTCGGTGGAACAATGATAGGGCATTTTAAGAAGTGAAATTGAACGAAGCTCTTGTATCTGAAGCGACATTTTACCTCTAGCAATATTAATGGCGGCCCTACCGATGCTTCTATCTTGTCATACTTTGCGCCGTGTTTATCTATTCTCCGTCTACCATATCATCCTGCCCAGACTCGATATACCGACCATGCTGGGATCTGAGTTTCCTAATTCCCACGTCAAATGCCCCACAGATGTGAAGCTGAGATACGTCAGCACCTTATATCTTTGACGGCTGAAACTCCTTCTTCATCCGAAGAATCGATTGCTGACTCATGGAAGCAACCAAATTGCCCTTATCATCCCAGAGCTTCCCTTCTGAAAATGTTCGTCCGCTCCCACCTCGAGATGTCGTCCTCTCTCGGATGTGCCAGGCATCCAGCTTGACATCCGTTGTGAAGATTCGCAGGGCAAAGTCCAGTGTTGAGCAAGCCGCCACGTCGTCAAACCACAGGTGATGATGGGTAAGAGGTAGGAATGAGAGAGCGCCATCCATGAGAAAGGAAAGGGCGGCTAGGTTCTGGGCTGGCGATGCCAGCTTTTCCCTTGATCTTTCCCATTCTGCGGATGTTTTGGCGGTGATGTGTCGGTCATCCTGGGTCGTGAGGATGTTCTTCGCGGCGCCCGCTAGGTTTTGCCCAGCGACGCCGTTGACGCAGTGTTTCGTCTCGAATAAGGTCTCGGACACTCCAAACGAGGTTATGAAATCGTCGAGTTGCTCCTGGGTGATATCGCCACGTGCCTTGAGGACCTCGGCATGTTCCCTGGTGGTTGAGCAGTCGTCGGGTCTCGGCCAGTTCGAAACGGGAGGCGCCGAGTATTCGAGCGTCGAAGGTTCCTGGGCGTGGAAATCGGCGATCAACTCGAGACAGGCGCGGAACCGGCCGTCTTTCTGCTTTTGCTTGACCTGGACCCGGCGCGTCGCGAAGGACCTGGTGTCTCTGGTGCTGGTCACGCTGCAGTACAGCTTCTGGTCGGTCGAGGCCGGGCCGAGGAAGTGTCCGAGGACTGAGTACAGGAAGAGGCCTTCCGGGACGCTGGCGCACGCGGCGCTCACGGCGATGGAGGCGGTGCAGCCTCCGTATGCGATGGGGAGGGAATTGCCCATGCGGATTGGCGGCAGCTTGGAGACATACTCGCCGGGCTTGAGCTGCTCGATGGCGGTCTGGTCTGCCAGGGTAAGGGCCATGATGGTGGAGGAGACAGAGTTGCAGGCGACGAGACAGCCAGATGATGCACGACAGGTTGAAGATCCACGGCCTCGGGATTCTTATACCTTGTCTCGACACGTGGGGGAAGGTGGGCTTTTGTGGGGTCAACCTCGGCTGAAGGATAAAGTGCACATTTACCGACGATGGCGAGCTTAGGCTACACGATAAGGACTTAAGAGAGCGTGGATATTACGCCAGTTAGGGAACGGATTTTACTTGGAGAAGAAGAAGAGTCGCAAATAAGGTGGGATCCGATGGCCAGTGTGCTTCCTAACTGTTATTTCCTGACCAAGGTTCGTGGCCGGTGTGCTTTCTACGGTGCCAGGATAGTTGCAGTGCGTGATGTCACCATGTACTGCAAGATTGACAGGTGCAGGATTGACAGATCCTACCCTGTGGTAACCCTCTTCCTCATGCTGAGCATGGCACGGGATTGATCTGAAATCTGGGAGACACGAAGATCGGCAAATGGGGCCGGGGGAGCCGGACCGAGGGCGGCCCACAAACTGCCGGTTGCTGAATAAAATGGACAGGGCAACAGAGGCTAGCAATTTAGAGCTAACAGGTTCGCATCAAGTCATCGTGATATGCAGATGTCAAAGTTTGTGCATTCAGATTAACTGCGCTGAAATAACAAATGGCGCCTCTAGAGAATGGCTGGCACTTGACAATCGACAGCCCGACCCTCAAAAGCTGTGCATCACAGCATGCATCATCTCTTGATTAGCTCTGCTTACTTGAGTATCTACGAATGCCCTCGTATTTACGGCATGATGCAAACTTATTATGTCGGCTTTGGTCTTCCCAGTCGACTCAGTAGGAAAAAAGTCATGTTGCATTGCAAGGTAGGTCATCACACGCGAGCAGACCGACAATGCCGACCTGGGGATTCACTTGGATCTGCTCTTCACTCCGACGCCTCGTTTTCGTCACCTGAGATTCCTAACGCGCTGCTGAGAGAGCTTTGAGACCCAAACCCACTTCTTCTGCGGTGCGGTTGCTACTATCACGAGTTCAAGACCCAAACCCACAGATCGCAATTTTCCTCGACTGGCTTCGGTAGGCTGTTGGTCGCTATTCTGATAATGAATCTCTTAGAAAAGAACATTAAATCTTCCAGAAGAGGTTCCAGCGTGGCGTACAGGCTGGCAATCGTGCCGGCAAATGCACATCAAAGAATTCAACGGAGCAATTTAAAAGCCACCTCCGCTCCGCTTTCGTTGATCCACGGCGGGGCCGACGGCGACGGACGGTCTATCAATCCATCCGCAACCTGTAGTCTCATTAAGAACTTGTGTTCCATTCAGAGGGAGTTTTCGGAAGCCTGCTGGAGTTTCCGACGCCTTAGGAGCTGAACTGGTGGATACTGTGATACTGTGTGTGAAGGTGCCATAGGATGACCGCGTTGGGATCAGGCAATGGGCTTTCGGCCCTGAGCAGTGACAGCTATCAGTCAAATCCCTTAGAATCTCATTGGCATCAATCCCGGTGAGAAACAGCTTTGTCTTTCTATCCTCCGTCAGCTTGAACTTGAGCACTTTCGAAAATACAGCATCTCACTTACATCCACGCTTTAGCAAAACAAAGTTCGAAGCTAGCAGGGCGACCAGGACACCATTAACTGCCTAGTTACCAGAGAAGAGGTTTCCAAAGTGATTTACACTGCATAGATGATGGTGTATGTATGTTAATACTATAATAGGTGGATGGCCCATCTATCAGTCAGTAATGAAATGCCAAGATCTACCCTCACCTGATAAACCAACATCCAATTACGGCTTGGGTCGCTGGGAGGACGCGTTCTGAGGAGAATTAAAAATAATCTCAAGGATGTCCGCGGCCAAAATGCCAAGATTGAGTATCAGGGGTCGGGTGATTTGACGGAACCCGGGGATTTACTGGGTTGTGTGGATTGAAGATGGTCGCCAAGTCGCTCTCCCACTTCAAGTACGACATGCCGCGCAATGCTCAGATGCAAGACGGTGGTTTAAGCTCGTTTTTAAGATTCCATGCGTACAAGACCATGTTTATTCTGCAAGTTGTTCAAGATTTGCTCGTTTTCATCTCATCTTGGCATATTAAATCCCCGCGGGTGACCGGGCTCGGGTGTCCGCGGATGTCCGGGTGGAGCCCCAAGTACCTCGAAACGCGCTGTGAAGGCCGACTCCGTCGGGGCGGGGAGACGTTGAGTGGTGCGATTTCGTCGTGAAGCGTACGCGAAAGGATTCATGCAACCCTACGTCCGCGGCGACCGGAACCCGGTCGTCACTGCGGGCCGCTGTCAATAGTCTGCCTCTTCTGTTCCACGCCGTTGGGAAACTCCGCATTCTTTTCGTTAATCATCGCGGACCTACTACTGCGGAGTGCGGACTGTGTTGGTCATGTTTGCTACTTAAGAGTCGAGGTTCAGGGTCATATCACTACGATCGAATCTCATCCCAGAGCTCAGGATTCACAACCCCGTCGCTGAATTGCCGAGCCCACGGCCAAACACTGTGAAGATGGCAATGTCGGAGAAGAACGGGACTGATGGCGTCTCGTCACTTGCCATTGAACAAGACACAACTTCGTCTTCTGACTCTCGCGCCAGCACCAAGGGAAATGAAACCGCCCACGACAACTCCAGCGCCAAGGAGACCTACGACACGACCAAAGGCGACTCGCCTCAGCCCGAGATGAACACCGAGATCGAAGAGCTTGCGCGTCACTTCACCCGGGCGTCTACGCAGTTCGACGCGGAGCTGCACGCCTTTAGTCCTCGGGCCGGCACGCAACTAGACCCTGGATCGACCAACTTCGATGCCCGCGCGTGGGTGAAGGCGCTGATCAACCTGACCGACTCGGATCCCGACTCTGCGCCACCTAGAAGCCTGGGCGTTGCTTTCCAGAAGCTCGATGTTTTCGGATGGGGCACCGGTGCTGAGCACCAGAAGAGTGTTCTCGATTTGCCTTTGGATGCTGTGACTTCGCTGGCTGGTCTTGTTACCGGCAACCGGCACAAGCGACGCATCGATATCCTCCGCAACTTTGAGGGCGTGATTGAACAGGGCGAGCTGCTGCTTGTTCTTGGACCGCCGGGTTCTGGGTGCTCGACGCTTCTCAAGACCATCGCAGGCGAGACGGACGGGCTTCAAGTCAGTCCGGACTCGTACCTCAACTTCAGAGGCAAGTCTCACAAGCCCAACGTAAGAGAACCCTACTAACAGACCAGGCATCGACACGAACCACATCCGCAAATCCTTCCGCGGCGACGTCCTCTACAACGCCGAAATCGACAGCCATCTCGCCCACCTCACAGTCGGCGAGACACTCTCCTTCGCCGCCAGCGCGCACTCAGTCCGCCACGTCCCCGGCGGCGTGACCCGCAAGCAAGCCGACACGATGATGCGCGACGTCATGATGGCCATCTTCGGCATCCAGCACACGGTCGACACGCGCGTCGGCGACGACTTCGTGCGCGGCGTCTCGGGCGGCGAGCGCAAGCGCGTGTCCATCGCCGAGGCCGCTCTCACCGGCGCCAAGCTGCAGTGCTGGGACAATACGACCCGCGGCCTGGATAGCGGCAACGCCATCAACTTTTGTAAGAATCTGCGACTGCAGGCGGATCTGCTTGGTGTGGCGGGTGCGGTGGCCATTTACCAGGCGCCGCAGTCTGCGTATGATGTGAGTGGTTTATCGCGGGTGTTAAGGGCTCGGCTGATTGTTTAGTTCTTCGATCGTGTGACTGTCTTGTACGAAGGCCGGCAGATCTTCTTCGGAAAGACCTCCGAAGCCAAGTCCTACTTCCAGGACCTCGGGTTTGAGTGCCCCGACAGGCAGACGACGCCCGACTTCCTCACCTCGATGACAAGCCCGCAGGAACGCCGCGTCCGGTCCGGCTTCGAGGCCACGGCACCCCGAACTCCGGACGAGTTTGCCGAGCGATGGCAGGTCAGCGAGCAGCGCAAGGTTCTCCTTCGAGAGCTGGGCGACTACGAAACGAACCATCCGCAGCAAGAACGGCTGGCCGAGTACAAGCAGTCGCGCCGCGCCGAGCAGTTCAAGCGCCAGCGAACCGAGTCCCCGTACACGATATCGTATATGCGGCAGGTATCGTTGACAATGTGGCGTGGTTGGAGACGGTTGCTGGCGGATCCTGGCTTTACGATTGCGTCTTTGCTCTTCAATGTGATTATGGCTGTGGTGCTGGGGAGCATGTTTATCAATCTTGCGCCAGACTCGTCGAGTTTCTACTACCGCGGCGGTCTGATCTTCTTCTCGCTGCTGTTTAACGCGTTTGCTAGTCAGCTCGAGGTAAGATCCGTGGCCATCTTGGAGGAATAGCAGCTAATCAATCCAGGTTCTGACCGTCTACCTCGAAAGACCTGTCGTGGAGAAACACAACCGATACGCATTCTACCACCAATCGGCGCAGGCCATTGCAAGCTACATGCTCGACCTGCCCTACAAGACCATGAACAACCTCATCTTCAACATTGTGATATACTTCATGGCCCACCTCCGACGAGACGCAGGCAGCTTCTTCTTCTTCTGTCTGACCACATATCTCACCACGCTGGTCATGTCGTCCATCTACCGCACGCTCGCATGTCTCACGCGCACCTCGCACCAAGCCATGGTGCCCGCGGCGATCCTGAGTCTTGGTCTGATGATCTACACGGGCTTCACGATACCCACCGACTACATGCTTGGCTGGTCCCGGTGGATGAACTACGTCAACCCCCTGGCGTTTGCATTTGAGGCGCTGATGGCGAATGAATTCCACAATCGGGACTTTCCCTGCGCGCAGATGGTGCCTCAAGGACCCGGTTACGAGTCACTTCCGTCTGCGTCTCAGATTTGCTCCGTCATTGGCGCTGAACCTGGATCCTCGATGGTCAACGGGGACAGGTACATCAACATGTCTTTTAAATACTACAACTCTCACAAGTGGAGGTCAGTCATAATTATCGCGTGTGCCTATTCGAAAGTCCCGCTAACTAGGTGCAGAAACATTGGTATCCTCTGCTTGTTCCTCGTTGCCTTCTTCTGCACCTATCTTGTGTCGGCTGAGTTCGCAAAACCGCCAAAGAGCAAGGGCGAGGTCCTAGTATTCCGCAAAGGCAAGATGCCACCGAACCGAAAGCGCAAGAGTGATCTTGATGTCGAGGCCCAGGGAGCCCGGCCCGTTGTTGCGGAAAAGGCCGAGGGCACTCAGGGGCAGAGTGGCCTTTCTGCCGGGGCTTCTGTTTTTCACTGGGAAGATCTTTGCTACGATATCCAAATTAAGGGAAACGACCGTCGTCTTCTAGATCGTGTCGATGGCTGGGTGAAGCCTGGTGTGTCGACAGCCCTTATGGTACAATCCATACTCGTCCATTGATTTCCATTACTGACGGTGTTTAGGGAGTTTCTGGCGCGGGTAAAACAACCCTGCTCGATGTTCTTGCAACACGCGTCACCATGGGCGTCGTTAGCGGAGACACCCACATCGACGGGAGACCAACGGACGCATCTTTCCAGCACAGGGTTGGCTACGTGCAGCAGCAAGATCTCCACCTCAACACCATGACAGTGCGAGAGGCCCTCGAGTTCAGCGCCCTTCTTCGGCAGTCGGCAGAAGTCCCCCGCGCCGAGAAGCTGCAGTATGTCGAGCACGTCATCGACATGCTGGACATGCAAGAGTTTTCGGATGCTGTCATTGGGATTCCCGGCGAGGGTCTGAATGTCGAGCAACGGAAGCGCCTTACTATCGGCGTTGAGCTGGCCGCTCGTCCGCAGCTGCTTGTTTTCCTCGATGAGCCTACTTCCGGTCTTGACTCGCAGACTTCGTGGGCTATCTGTGATCTAATTGAAAAGTTGACGACAAGTGGCCAGGCTGTGCTCTGCACTATTCATCAGCCGTCGTCTATTCTTATCCAGCGCTTCGACAGGCTTCTACTTCTAGCTCCCGGCGGCAAGACTGTCTATTTCGGAGGTATGCATCTCCTGATATAATACGCGAGTGAAGCTAACCAGCTAGACTTGGGCAAAGAGTCGACTACCCTTCTCGACTACTTTGAACGAAACGGTGCTCCCCCGTGCGCACACGACGCCAATCCCGCCGAGTACATGCTACAAATTATCCAACCGCCGGCAGACGGCTCCGAGAGCATCGATTGGCACCAGGTCTGGCGGAACTCACCCGAATACCAGGCCGTCAAAAAGGAGCTCGGACGCCTGAATGCACTACCCGTCACGGAGTCTGCTGAATCGGACTCTATCAATGCGGGAGACAAGTCCCAGCATCAGGAGTTTGTTGCATCCTTCTCGACTCAGTTTTGGGAGGTTCTCGTCCGGACATGGAAGCACTTTTGGAGATCTCCAAACTACATCTGGTCCAAGATTATTCTCATTGTTATTTCTGTACGTTCCTTGCTCCCGACAATAGGTTCCTAGCTAATAATCCACGCCAGTCCTTGTATCTTGGCTTCAGCTTCAGCGCGAACAATAGCATCCAAGGTCTGCAGAACCAACTATACGCCATCTTCATGTACCTTGTCCTCTTTGGCAACATCAACGAGCAGATCATGCCCATGTTTGTTCCTCAACGATCTCTTTATGAGGCCCGCGAAAGGCCCTCAAAGATCTATCGCTGGAATAGTGAGTACCTTTAGTCGATTGCTGTATCAACTTCTAACACTTCAACAGCCTTTGTGTTGTCAAACATTCTTGTCGAAATTGCCTGGAACACTTTTATGGCAGCATTGATGTACTTTTGCTGGTACTACCCAGTTGGCTTCGTCCAAAACACCACCTCCGACGATCAACAAATCCGCGGCTTCTTGATATTTCTCTTCCTATGGATGTTCATGCTCTTCACCAGCACATTTTCCCACTTTGTCATTACGTGGATTGAGACGGCCGAGGAAGCGGGTGTTTTGGCAACGCTTCTCTGGATGCTCTGCATTGCTTTTTGCGGGTGAGCTTCGAAGATGAACTCAAACCTTCTTCAGCTAACAATTTAATAGCGTCGGTGTTACCCCCGCCGAGCTGCCAAAGTTTTGGAAGTTCATGTATCGCGCCTCACCTGGCACGTATTTGATGGGCGGCATCATGTCCACGGCAGTTTACGGCTCAGACGTCACATGCGCCGACAACGAGATCCTCAGCGTGCTTCCCCCTGGTAACATGACCTGTAGTGATTTCTTGGGTCCGTTTGTAGAGTACGCCGGCGGAAACCTCCTGAACCCGTCTTCTACCGAGTCATGTGGGTACTGCGCATTGGGATCAACGGAGGAGTTTCTAAGCAGGTTCGACATCTCCTACGATGACAGGTGGAGGGATTTTGGTCTTTTGTGGGTTTACGTGCTCTTCAACATTGGCGGAGCGCTTGGCCTGTACTGGCTGTTCAGGGTGCCCAAAGGAAAGGGCGTAAAGCGAAATTAACTGATCGGCCGTGGACTGACGGGTCAGTATCAATACGGGGATTTGCATTGATTTAGTCGCACATAGACATAGATAGAATTGAAGCAGTACTTCTAATGATACTGAGCAAAAGCCTATCCTCTAGCTTCTAAGAAGGCACATCCCTTGATCGCCCCTGAGACCTTAAGCTCCCAGCAACTTCTCGCGGCCCTCGGAAACAAGAAACTCCTGGTAGCTCGGAAGCTGTATCTTAGTCTTGAGCTTATCGGGAGTAATGACACCCTCCACCCCGGCGGTGTAGCTGTACTCCTCCAAGTAAGCCGGAGCCTCAAGGAACTCCATCGGCACGCCCGAAAGCTCATGTATCGTCTGCACCGGCAACTGCACAAAGTCGACCTCTTCACCCGTGACCTTGGACCACGCATCTATAGCCTCTGCGACACTCAGGTCGTCTTCGTAGGCAAAAAGCTTAGTTCCAGGCTCTTCATCCTCCACCAGCGCGCGCACGTAATGGCCGGTGGACCGCGCGGCGTCGATGATTTGGAAACGGGTTTCCTTGGGGACCGGAAGAACAAGCGAGTACTTTCCGCTTTGGGGGTTCCGGTTGGGGTAGAGAAACGCGTTGCTGTTGTATACGCCGATGTAGATGAGCGACGTCTTCTTGGCCAGCTCAGGCAGCTCTTGTTCGATAAACTTGACAGCCGCAGCCTTGGACTCCCAGTGAAGAGAACGGCTGTATTTTCCGTTGGAGGCGGCCTTGACGGAATCCAGAGCAGAGTAGACGTATCGCTCGAGGCCTGGGATCTTGGACGCGGCGATGGCAGCATTTTTCGCGTTTCGAAGCTCCGTATTGTACGCAATGAGAACACTGGCGTTTTGCTCGTTGCCGGCGGCCAGGGCGTTCTTGAGGAGCTCTCCAAAGTCCGTGTTGACGAAGATGGCATTGGCGCCTTCAAAGGCAGTCACCGGAGAATCCACATCGGCAAGGTCGGCTTGGACGATTTCGGCACCGAGAGCAGCGAGAGCCTTGGCCTTGTCGGAGTTTGCCCGGCGAGTCACACAGCGGACTTTCCAGCCAGGAAGGTTCAGAAAGACCTTGGAGACGGACGAGCCTTGTGTGCCAGTTGCAGCAATAACGGCAACGATCTTTTCGGCAGACATTTTGATAGAAGCGGTAACGGGTTCGGAATTGAGGACTTGAGTATTGATGATAAGGTCGTCGATTTGATGTTTGGAGGAAGGTCTTCTTTTATAGGGTTTCCTGGAGTCCTGGAGTCCGGAATCCTGTACTTTTAAGGCTTCATATTCACTGGCAAAGCGCTCAGTCGAGTACTTGCTCGAAACAATAAATGAATGATATTCTTCGGCGCAGAACGACGACCGTGCAGTTGGAGGAGTAGATCGATTACTCTTTTGCGCTATTCGATTGGCCCTCAATTCGCAGCCGTTTCTTTTTCGCCCACCTTCATCCGTCTTGCAGATCGATGTCTTCGCTGAAAATGCGCGAGTGAGTGGTTTTCGTATATCCAGATGGACGACAGATATCATCACTTCCACTTTAGCCGCGTCCATGACCAGACCGATCCCAAACGCGCCGCAGCTGCTAACACTAGACATCATGAGAAAGACCGTCACTTTCATCCTGCTTCTCATCTAAGTAGAATTCTCGCTAAAAACCACAATTGTTGACCCGCCGCTCCACAGTTATCTCACTCGCGTCTATACAGGGAGAGCGCTGATGAAATTTCCCCCCTAAATCTTAGTCGAGTCACAAATCACTTCTGCCTCAAGTTTTATGAGAAGGGACTATATGCGTGTAGCCGCTATCGTGGTACGTTGAATGCCAGCTAATAGCAAGACAGTGCGATCTGCGTACAAAAGACCAGTTTTCGGTTCAATCCCGGCTTCTTTATCCTTAGTCATCGTCGCGGCCTTCTGACATCTTCCACCATTTGTGGCGAGTCCATCAACCTCATCATGACAATGGAGCCGTCGCATCTCATCCCACGAGCCTGGGGACCAAATCCCCCCACTCAGCCGACGACATACCGATACCTCAGCGGTCAACGCGACGCCCGGTGCCCGGGACGACGATGAAGCGTACCAATACCGCACATTCCGGCAGAATGACTCCTATATCTATTGCCCAGGCCATCCAACTTGCGCGACACGCCATCGAAACGATCCACGGCGATGGAAATCACGGAGCCTCGGAAGCCACTCTCTCCGGTCGAAGCGTTCATCAAGGAATTACAGTGGACTTGAGTCACCACAATATTGGTGCCTTGCCTGACGAGGCCATCGACATCATCAACCGCAACATCGAACGGTATGCGCCGTCTTGTCTATACATGTATAAGTCTCGGGCCAATTGTTGCTTTCTAGGCTAGCATTGTCCCATAACCTTCTTTCGACCCTCCCGCCACGTCTGTCTCTCTGTACATCTCTACGATACCTCAACGCCCGAAGTAACGCGATCGAAGTCTTCCCCCCGGTGGTAATACTCTTCAATGGCCTTCCACCCAAGATCTAACAGCTAATTGCTTGTCAGTTATGTGAGCTTAGCTGCCTCGAGATCCTAGACTTGAGCCGAAATCGGCTTAAAGCCCTCCCGGACGACATTATTAGGATGACATCGCTCAAGGTCATGGCTGTTCAGAAGAATGCTATTGAAGATTTGCCTCTTGCCATCGGCGAAATGCCGTTACTGCAAGTCTTGAAGGCCGATGGTAATCCTTTAATACCATCACTCAAACGAGTCTTCCATCTGGATTCCCTTTCATCCCCGTTCAAAGGCACTCAAGACAACGAAACACAGGATATCGCCGTTACCATTCAAGTCAAGCGGTTTCTGTTGAACAAGGCACAAAGTTTTACGGGCTCTTCCTCATCGGAGAGATCCCACGGATCAAACGAGGACAGCAATGCATCACGCCACTCATCGAAACGGAGCCGCACTGGACGCTTTCCCATCAAAGTGATGGGTACTGATGTACCCGTCTCTCCTCTACACCTGCCTGCTGGGTCACATGGCAGGACGTTCTCACAATACGAACACAACTTGCACAGTCCCGAAATCATACCTTTTACCCTTGGGGATAGTAGAGATCGTTCCCAGAGCACCTCACATATTCCAAGGGCTCACGATGTGAGGGGTGTTATCGGTCAACCCCATCGAGCTGGTTTCAACACGAGCAAGAGGTTCGGGATGCAGCAGCTACCTGAACCACATGCTGTCGACAGATTCAGTCAGCATCTTCGCGGCTTCAGCCTTGGTACTGCAAAAATCTTGCCCACCGATTCAACACTAGAAACAGTCGCGACCAGTCCAGAGTCAGAACAGTTGCTTAGTGTGATTCCCATTCGACGATCTGATGCCCAGCCAGGCAACTCTATCCTAGAAATGGCACGGGCTATTTTTTCTTCGATACATCAGATCCATTGGATAGTGCAGGCGTTGTCCAATCTAACCCATGACGAGACATGTAGACCAACAAGCCTGGGGATGATGGTCTACAACGCGACATTCCACATCAGTGAACTGTCGCAGCAAATACAGAAGCATGCTGCTCCTGCAGATCGAAGCTATTCCAGGCCATCGGACATGAGCGAACTGAGACGCGCCTGTGTGCATCTATCAGACGCGTATGCGACGATCTGTTTGTCTCTTTCCAAGAATGTGGATGTGTTTATGGATACAGCAGATTTGCGATACATCCGAAACCTAATATGGCTTTTGTATAGCAGCATTATTGGATTGCGCACCGAGATGCTTCAACTTTTCGAGGATAACAACACCGTAACCCAAGCCATTGAGCCAAGTTTCTCTGGAAAGCTACGCGGCGGCGGGAAGCCGGGTAATAAGAACGGTCTGAGTATTTTGACACCTGCTCTTGGGCGAACAATACAAGACCACTCATTCGAAACTTCACATTTTCGCTCTTTTCCCACCTCGCCTCTGCCGTCGGCACCTCCAATGACCCCGAGGGAGCGAAATGATGTCTTGGATCCCCTCCTAGCTGCCCTTCGCCGATCATGCGAGCGCGTCTTAGATACTTTGCCCGCTCTCACTCAAAACTTTCGAACAGTATACGAGGGAGATACTAGGCAGACGTCTGCGCCACAACTAGCTGCTTGGCGATCTGTGTTCTCCGCGTGCTCCAGATTCGTTGAGCGGACTAGTGCGCTGGAGAAGACATTCATGTCCGTCAAGACCAAGAGCTCACTATACCTTGAGGCTCGGGATCTCTGCTACGACTTCGTTGCCGCCTGGACAGACCTTGGAGGTACTATCAAATCCGAAGCCAAGCTTATCGTTCTCACACCAATCATGAGGAGGCAACTCGGGCAGATACAGATGACCGTTAGGGATGTTGCGAACCGCATGCTGGCTTCAAACTGGAAACCTGCCATGACTCCAACCCAAGCCCACCCTAACAGCTCCCTACCTTCTGTCCCACTAACCCCACAGCAGGCATCGCTTGGCCCAGCTATTAAAGCTACTATTCCGCGTTCGCTTTGATTTTAGAAAAGAAGTCTTGGTATTGGGACAGTCTCCGATTACCATTCAGACAAACCACGTGATTTTCAGTTAGATATACCCTAGATTTCGCGCCGCATTTTTAATCATCTCTTCCATACACCTAACATACTATAGACGGCAGAGAATGCCAGAAGCACCATACCCAAAGCCCAGAAACTCGTTTTCGCAATGCGCTGTGACCGCTGCAGTTACGCGCTGAGGTCGCTGCAGTCAAAATAGATGAATTCCTGGAAGTGAAGGTAGCATGCGTCTGCTCCGTCTCCTACCCGTTCGTCCGCCCATGGTATCTATGTGCGATTGAAATCTCGATGTCAAAAGCAGCAGAGGCAGCGGCGGGCGGTAGGGTAGCTCCTGGTGTCATCTTGGAATGGAAGCTCCAATGGGTATAAGAATTAGATCAAGTAAGGCAAAGGTAGTAGCGCTGATTTGCTGCAAGTATTAGCAATTATACAGGTTGTACAGTATAGCCAATAAAAGAGTATACTTAACGCTTTTAAAAACTTAGTTAAGCTATATAAGAAACCTACATAGCGAGTAAAGGGGGGGAAGAGCAATGGCGTTATAGTTCTATTAGTCATAACTGCCCGGTCCTAACCTAGGATATACTAACAGTACCTGTGTTATAGAGGGCATTGCATAGCTCTATATCGCGGACATGGCACTTGCGCAGTTCGTTTAAACTGGTTGAAGAGTTCATTTTCTATTATGTCTCAAAGGGAGAGGAATTGCTTGAACACACCATTATCATAGTACCAGGGAAGTTCGACGACGTGTTCGTCCTCCTACAACTTCCCATTCCCGGTATAACTGGCTAATTCTTCTTAACTCCTTATTTTCCGCTCATGAACCAGTTCCATCTCAGACGATAGAAAATTACTTCAGTCGAACGCGTGGCAGGCGGGACTTCTACGCCTCAGCGAGCGAGTTCGAGTGGCGGGGCGAATTGATTCCACCTCTGCTAGAGCCCCTTAATCCGGACTGGGACCCAACTGAGCTCCCATTCGGCACAGACCCGGCCCCTACCGAGTCTGGACAAAACTCATCAGCCCAAACTAGCGACGATATCTTGAGCATTAGCAACACGTCAAATACCGAATCAAGCCTACTACCCAACGCTCACGCTGCTGATTCCTCTCCCCTTCCGTATGTGAAACGGAACAACATCAGGCTCGTACCCACCAACGTCGCCTGCGCCGTCCTCGAAAACGCTCTCTCCCTCGGCTACGACCTTGACCAAGCTCGTAGCCTGCAGCGGCGAGTACATCTCGCCCTTCTACCAACCCAACACCTCGCCGCAGAACGACCCCGAGGCGCTCATCACCTATTCCCTCAGCATGATCAACCCGGTCCCCTCGTCCAGAACCATCCCAGCGCACCTCCGTCCGACGTTGGCGCAGGTGCTCATCCCGCTGCCGTTTCTCCGCGAGCGGGCCATTATGCTTTCTGCGACGATGCCGCAGACGTTTAATCTCTGGGAGCTGAAGTTTGACATTTACCATCGCGGCGGGCTTGTGATTTGGCAGCGTGACCGGACTGGCCAGGGCGGCAAGGCCGAGTCTCCGTACTATCAGCCGTGGGATATGAGGAGCTGGGAGGCGGCGCCGTGGTTCTTGCAGAAGTGGTGTATGGTTGTTGGGGGCAAGGAGAGCGCTTTCTGGAAGCAGAGTGTGTGGTGGCATGGGTTGAGAGGTGGGATGGTTGAGGGTATGTGATGTTGATGGTTCATTCAACTACGGGTCTAATACAAGATGGCGGGCGGATGGTATTCTCGAGTGAGGTTTAGATCTGTGACACTGCATTACTTACGATAGTCAACATTTACTAAGCATACACAACCTCGCGAGCCAAAATGATTCCAAGCCGCTCCACTGATTGTATTACCAGGGAAGAACACCTGGTTCGGTAGTTCAACGACTCATCATATGCGCTCATTCGGCTCATCCAATAGGTCAAGGAAATGATACACTGTTCTGGTGAGCCGGACGAGTTAATGCAGACAACGCTGAACGGTACAGTGGTGTATTGTGTATGTTCAACAAACCACATTGGTGTGAGACTGTTCGTGTTGATTCCCAGCGTTGCAGACGAACGTAAGTAATGAACAAGAGCATGATCCGCTGTTCACTAGAAGACTCGCAGATTCTGTAATGGATGTTCACAACTTGGAAAGCCTCATGATATCTATAAATCCCCAGAGATTCTCTCATCAACGTCTCATCCACAAACCTCAACTCACCCATCTCATCTTCAGTCCACCAAAACACCAAACCACCAAACCACCTCAACCAAAACTTCCACCTACCACCAAAGCCAACATGTGCTACGTTATCACCACCGAATACATTTGCGATACCTGCTCTAGACGGATCCGGGCACCAACCTCAACCCGCGACTCCTCGGCCTGCGATATTAACGGGCAGAGAAACCCGAACTGCAGATTCACAGGTCGTACAGTAACCCGGCGGTTCCCCAAGATCCAGTGCAGAGTTTGCACTCCCCGCCAGCAGTGAAAGGCCTTGATTGTCGATTGTGAAGGACGGGGGCTGCAATACCCAGAATGGGGTCAAGAGTGGTAATCAAGTACCGAGTCACCTGTCTTCTCGATTAGTCCATAGTCGCAGTTGGATACTACCACCATAGCATGCAGAAAAATTGAGTACATCTCTACATTGTTTTGTCTCTCAATTGTGACCTTTTTGCTGTGACTGTGAAAGCCCCTTGCTCATTTGAGGTGTATGATGCAAGGGTCTGTTCGTAAACTGACCACTTTTTCCTTGCTTGTTGGGCAAATTCTGCAACGTACTGATTTCGACCTTTAGTCTGCGAGCTTCGGAGTGTTCCAAACTTGATTCGACATCGTGGAGCAAGAACATCCCGCTCCTAGTTCTCATCGTGTCACTGACGTGAACGTTGTTTGTCACATTCGCTTTTATGCTGTGTTAACACAGCAGCAATAGGTTGATGAAAAGACAAGTGACTAACCGATTGATATCAGAGTCCTAACTACTGAATCAGAAGTCGAAAATAATGTATTTATACCCACATCTCTGTCTGCCCCGAGGACCACAACAAACAGCTGACTACCCTGCACCACCCTGCAACACCCCGCAAAACCACTCCCCCAATATTCCCCTGCTATTGCCCATCATGTGTCGACGGATTTATTGGCGATTCGAATGCGAGAGCTGCTTCCAATTCGTTCGCGGCGAGTACGAGCATGACCCATGCGATTTCGAGCTGAGGTTGAAGGACGGCATATGCGCGAACGTGCGAGATCCGCACCGCAACCCATTACCTATACTCCCAAGAACCTTGCTAATTGACCGCGAGAAGTGCGATGATTGCAGAAAGGAGAAAGAAACGGGAGAGAATAAGTAACGGGATGGCGAAAGAAAGACGGCATATCTTGAGACTTGAATTGACCAATAAACGGCTTACTTGACAGGGCATTGAAGTCGATTAAGACGGCTTGGTTGAGACATCTTCCGTGCCTCTTCAATCAGCTGCGACAAAGGGTAACCAGATAACCTTGTTGCATCTCACGTCAGCTAGTCCAATCTCATTCGCCGCCTCGGATCGGACTTTGCTCACTCAGCCGTGACGAAGGTCCGCATCAAGCAAGACGACGAGGCTTAAAACCCGTTCATCGCCAGCAATTTCGACTCGGAGGACTCCTCTCAACCTCACGGCGTCTTGTCCTTCTGCACCAGTATGGCGTCAACCATGGTTGGGAATGCCGTCCACAACGGCGCTTCCCAGGGCGTCATCGCCGACCTCCTCAGCGGAACCTCCAGCCCGGCCAGCATCGTCGCCGCCGTTATCCTCGCCAGCGCCATTGTCCTCCCGCTGCTGAACAAGCTGTTGTCACCCCGCATGAACCAGCTCGAGCCTCCGCTGGTCAAGCCCACGATCCCATTTATCGGCCACATCATCGGCATCATCCGCCATCAAAACGGCTATCATCGAATTGTGCAGTGCGTTTGACCGGACCTCCGCAATCCCCGCATCCACTGACGCTATCAGCGACGCGAATCCGTCCCTAGACATTGCCACTCTGCCCATGTTGAACGGCAAGATGTACACCGTCTTCAACCCGCATCTCATCCAGACAATTCTGCGCAGCAAGGTTGCGTCGTTTGAGCCGTTTGTCACCGAGTTCGCTCAAAAGACGTTTGATCTGAGTGCGCATACCTTTGCCAAGGTCACGTCGAACCCAAAGGTCGTGCCCGATTTCACCGACGGCATTCATTCCAGCTTCCAGACTGAGATGCTGCACAAAATGAATGTCCACTTTTTGACAGGCATCTCCACCAAGCTCGGCCGTGTTGGCGGGAGTGTGAGGACAGTGGACAGCATGAACGCAGGCAAGGAGACGCTGATCGAGCGAGGCCTTGAGGTGGATAATCTCTATCTTTGGTGTCGGGACATAATGACTCTGGCCACGACCCGGGCGCTGTACGGGGACCACGATCCTTACAATGAGGACCCTTCGCTCGTTGAGCTAGCATGGTGCGTTCCTTACGATCTCGACGGTATACCAGCTGACAGAGTGCAGGACTTTTGAGAGCTCTGTCCCGTACTTCCTCCTCTCCGTCTTTCCCTCACTTACAATGCCCAAGGCATACCAAGCACGGAAGAGACTACAGACCATCACATCGGCATACTACACGGCCGAGCACGACCTCACCAACCCCACCACTTCGCAACTTGTCATTAACCGCGCCAACGCCCTACGCAAGCACGGCTTCACGGGCAATGAGATTGGCCTATTGGAAGCCATCCTACCTGTCGTGACGACCGTCAACGCGATTCCTGCATTTTACTGGATATTATTATATGTTCTTGGAAGACCTGAACTCGCGGCGCGCTTGAGGGAACAAGTGGCGGCGGCGGCGAAGATTACGCACAACGAAGACGGCAGTGGACGCACCGTGACTTTCAACATTGCCGAGTTTGACGAACACCTTCCCTTGCTCATCAGCTGCTACTGGGAATCGATGCGTCTCACAAACTCGTCCGTCAGCATCCGCCGCATCATGTCCGACCACACCGTCCGAGGCCCCGACGGCCGAGAGTACCTGCTCAAGAAAGGCACCGACATCCAGCTCTCGGCGGGAGTCACGCACAACGAGACATCCATCTGGGGAGACGACGCATCCACCTTCGACCCGGAGCGCTTCGTCCCACCCCCACCCCCGGCCAAGACCAAGACGCCGGAATCGCTCGAGGCGGAGCGAAAGAGAAAGGCGGCGTACTTTCCCTTTGGCGGCGGACGGCATCTGTGCCCCGGACGGAACATGGCCTACGCGGAGATCCTGGGCTTTATGAGTGTTCTGCTGCTGGGGTACGAGATCGAGCCGGTGGGGATGGGGTTCGGCGACGTGGAGATGGATATTCCGGCGTTGGCGACTGGGACGGTGAAGCCCAAGAACCGTGGTGTTGGTCTGGGCGCGAAGGTCTTGAGGAGGAGGGGCTGGGAGGATGTGCAGTGGCGGTTTGAGTGTTGATGGCAGGGAATAAATGATGATTGTGTAACGGGTACTCGCGTGAAGCTGTGTGACAGTTATGCTGTGGCATGTGACTAGATGCTTGAGTCTTGAGTGGTCTTGAACAGGCATTATGAACAACGAAGAACCAATTCCGAATTGGGACAGCTGGCCCTCTGCGTTCAGCCACACGCACGCCTCCTGTTAATGGCGGAGTGTGACAGCTGTCTCCCGCATAAGCAAACGCAGCCTCCATGTGTGGCGTTCCATCTGAACGCAGGTCTCCATCGCGCCCGCATTTGTTGAGCTGGCTCGGACACATACAGATAGATGCAGCTGCAATGGCGGCACGGCACATGGCTCTTCCCGGGAGCTCCCACGCTCTCATCCGAGCTGGCCGAAGCCTCGCCCGTTTGTCCGCCCGGCCAGCCAATAGCCCGCACACGTCAAATCTGAAATGTCCGACGAGTTGCGCTTCTCAGTCGAAAATGTCCCAGCTGTCCAAGTCTATGACGCTTACGACTCACAAAGCCCGACGCCATGATCGCCGCGACCTGCAACCAAAAACCGCCAGAGACATTTTGTTATTTGTTTGTTTGTCTTGGGGCGGCACTTCGCAGATTGCCAAAGTCCGAAAGCCGAGCGGACGTGGCTGGACAAACAGCTGTCGTGTCGTCATGTATGCGCCGTGGCGTTCCTGTAAATATGCTGTAGTGCCGCTCCCTGGGAGTTCGTTGTTCAGGTGATTGAACCTCCCAAGATTCTCGGTCCGGTCGCAAAACACCAAAAGTAGACGCGATGGATGACGGCAAGGTCACCCCGCGGGACGAAGATATCCCCGGCGGCTATCCCGTGACGCCCAGTGTCAACTCGGTCAGCGAGTATTCCGTGGCGGATGCTCGAGAACAGGACGGCTCTGATGGCATCGTTGCCGAGACGGACTATTCGGAGTTGACCGAGGTGCCAGCCTCGATTGTTCTGGCCTTTGCCTCCAATTCGCAGTATGCCTCGAATGCCTCTCTCAACTCGGGGCATGTCCATGATACGGCGGCTTCTCGCCATTCGCACTATTCGACGAACACCATGCCCATTGGCGGAGATCCTGTTCACCATGGCAAAGATACGACGCAGCCCACGGCGGCCTTTGTTCCGAGTTACCAGTCTTCGTCGAATGTCCCGATTAATCAGGACCGCACTCACGGAGGTGTTCAACATACACGACAGCAGTCTGCCGTTTCTGACCATTCTCACTCGTCGTCAAACACTATCCCCGCGAGAAGAGACCAATTCCAAGACGGCCAAGACACACGACAGCGAACATTCGTTGGCCGCCACTCCCACTCGTCTTCAAGCACCATCCCGGCCCGAGACCAAGTCCAAGAGCAAGATACCCGTCATGTAGCCGCCCTCGCACACAACTCTCGATCTTCCTCGGACACGATCCCACCCGGCAGCCGAGACCTCTCCCAAGAAAAGCGTCAGGAGATGGGAGCAGCCACCGACGATGCATCAACAACCTCCAGCGACTCCCCGTCCTCTACCCAACATGCCCCGCTGAGAATCCCGACCAACGACCAAAGGCCGAACCTCGAGCGCAAGAAGACCACCCGCACCGAGGACGACCTGTTCCGCGTGCTCTCCCGCCGCCGCACCGGCGCGTCGGAACCTGAGATTGAGGAGGAGCAGCAGGAGATTGAGCGTCTCATGTCGCGCATATTCGGCCAAGCCCGCCAGCAACAGAGCGAGGGCGAAAAGACGCGGCACACCGGCGTTGTCTTCCGCGACCTCACCGTCCGTGGCGTCGGTTTAGGTGCTAGCTTGCAGCCCACCGTTGGCGACTTCTTCCTCGGGCTGCCGCGGACTATTGCCAACCTGTTGACCAAGGGACCCAAGGCGGCTTTAGGAAACCCCCCTGTGCGAGATCTCATCAGTCATCTAGACGGTTGCGTGCGGCCAGGCGAGATCCTGCTTGTGCTCGGCCGTCCTGGCTCGGGCTGCAGCACCTTTCTCAAGGCGTTTTGCAATCAGCGTGCGGGCTTCGAAGCCGTCGAGGGAAAGGTCACGTACGGAGGCACCGACGCGGAGACGATTGCCAAGGACTTCCGCGGCGAGGTCATCTACAACCCCGAGGA
Organism: Neonectria ditissima; assembly: GCA_001305505.1. Classification (NCBI taxonomy): domain Eukaryota; kingdom Fungi; phylum Ascomycota; class Sordariomycetes; order Hypocreales; family Nectriaceae; genus Neonectria; species Neonectria ditissima. The sequence continues at coordinate 432,760 of LDPL01000003.1, forward strand.
CGACCTGCACTACGCCACGCTGTCCGTGAAGCGGACGCTCAAGTTTGCTCTGCAGACACGGACGCCGGGCAAGGAGTCGCGGCTGGAGGGCGAGACGCGCTCCGACTACGTGAGCGAGTTCCTCCGCGTCGTGACGAAGCTCTTCTGGATCGAGCACACGCTCGGAACCAAGGTCGGCAACGAGTTCATCCGCGGCGTGTCCGGCGGCGAGAGGAAGCGAGTCTCCATCGCCGAGGCCATGATCACGCGCGCGTCGGTGCAGGGCTGGGACAACTCCAGCAAGGGCCTCGACGCCAGCACGGCCGTCGAGTACGTCAAGTCGATCCGGGCCATGACCAACATGGCCAACACGTCGACGGCCGTGTCGCTGTACCAGGCCGGCGAGACGCTGTACGACCTCGTGGACAAGGTGCTGGTCATCGACGCCGGCAAGTGCCTGTACTACGGCCCGGCCGAGACGGCCAAGCAGTACTTTGTCGACCTGGGCTTTGAGTGTCCCGACCGCTGGACCACGGCCGACTTCCTCGTCTCGGTCACCGACGACCACGAGCGCAGCGTCCGGCCGGGCTGGGAGGATCGCATCCCGCGCACCGCAGCCGACTTTGACGCCGCGTACCGCCGCAGCGCCGCCTACCAGCGCAACCTCGAGGACATGGACGCCTTTGAGGCGCAGCTGGGCGCGCAGGCCGAGGAGCGGCGGCAGAACGAGTCGGACCGCACGCGTAAGAAGAATTACGAGATTTCTTTCTTCAAGCAAGTTGTGGCGTGTACTCAACGCCAGTTCTTGGTTATGACGGGCGATCGCGCGTCGCTGTTTGGCAAATGGGGCGGGCTGGTGTTCCAGGGACTTATTGTCGGCAGCTTGTTCTTCAATCTTCCCGACACGGCCAGCGGAGCCTTCCCACGTGGCGGAACGCTGTTCTTCCTCCTCCTCTTCAACGCGTTACTTGCCCTCGCGGAAATGACATCGGCCTTTGAATCCAAGCCAATATTAGCAAAGCACAAGGCCTTCAGTTTCTATCGCCCCTCTGCGTTTGCTATTGCCCAGACGGTGGTTGATGTACCTTTGGTTCTTATACAAGTGTCCCTGTTTAACCTGATCATCTACTTCATGGCGAACCTAGCCCGCACCGCCTCTCAGTTCTTCATCGCGACCCTCATATTGTGGCTGGTCACGATGGTCACCTACGCCTTCTTCCGCGCCATTTCAGCGTGGTGCAACACCCTCGACTCAGCCACGAGAGTCACGGGAGTCGCCATTCAAATTCTGATAGTCTACACCGGCTATCTCATTCCTCCGGACTCTATGCACCCCTGGTTCAGCTGGCTGCGGTGGATCAACTGGATCCAGTACGGCTTCGAGTGTCTCATGGCCAACGAGTTTTCCGGGCTCACGCTGGAATGCGTTGCGCCGTACCTGGTTCCCCAAGGCCCGAATGCCTCGCGGCAGTACCAGGGCTGCGCTCTCGCTGGCGCTTCGCCCAGCTCGACGTCTGTCAGTGGTGCAGCTTACATCGAGGCGTCGTTTACTTATACCCGGGCGCACTTGTGGCGCAACTTTGGCTTCCTGTGGGCATTCTTCATCGCCTTCGTCTTCCTTACTGCGCTGGGAATGGAGATGATGAAACCCAACGTCGGAGGCGGTGCCATTACCGTATTCAAGCGTGGTCAGGTTCCCAAGACGCTCGAGGAATCTATTGCCACTGGGGGGCGGACAGGAGAAGCCAAGGTCGATGAAGAATCTGGCCGTATCCCTCCGGTCATCGGCGACGAAGGCACCTCAAAGGAGACGAGCGACAGCGATAATGCCAAGCAAGTCGCTAAGAACGAAACCATTTTTACTTTCCGAGACGTCAACTACACTATCCCGTATGAGAACGGGCAGAGGAAACTCTTGCAGGATATCCACGGCTACGTGCGACCTGGAAAATTGACTGCACTCATGGGAGCATCCGGTAAGTCCATCAGATAGCCTAGCCCGTACAGTTACTAATCTTCAAAGGCGCCGGAAAAACGACCCTTCTCAACGCCCTAGCTCAACGCCTTAAGACTGGTACAATCACCGGCGACTTCCTCGTCGACGGCCGCCCTCTTCCCAAGTCGTTTCAGCGAGCAACAGGCTTCGCAGAGCAGATGGACATCCACGAACCCACAGCCACCGTCCGTGAAGCGCTGCAGTTCTCCGCCATGCTGCGACAACCCAGAGAGGTCCCCGTCAAGGAAAAGATGGACTATTGCGAGGCCATCATTGATCTTCTAGAGATGAGACCCATTGCCGGCGCCATCATCGGTCAAGTTGGAGAAGGCTTGAACCAAGAACAGCGAAAGCGTCTGACCATCGGTGTGGAACTAGCCTCCAAGCCTGAACTTCTCATGTTCCTCGACGAACCTACATCCGGCCTCGACTCCGGCGCAGCTTTCAACATTGTCCGTTTCTTGCGCAAACTGGCCGACGCAGGTCAAGCCGTCTTGTGCACAATCCACCAGCCTTCTGCCATTCTGTTCGAGCACTTCGACGAGCTTCTGCTTCTCAAATCCGGCGGTCGCGTCGTCTACCACGGTCCTCTCGGCCACGACAGCCGAGAACTAATCGACTACTTCGAGAGCAACGGCGGCGCCAAGTGTGCCTCGACAGCCAACCCAGCCGAGTACATGCTCGATACGATCGGAGCCGGCGATCCAGACTACAACGGCCAGGACTGGGGCGACGTCTGGGCCCAATCCTCCCACCACGAGGCGCGCACGCGCGAAATGGAAGAACTCATCTCGCAGCGCCGCAACCTCGAGCCCTCCAGGGCCCTCACCGACGATCGCGAGTACGCCACGCCGCTGACGACGCAGACGCTCGCCGTGCTCAAGCGTTCCTTCACGGCCTACTGGCGCACGCCCAACTACGTCTTCGGCAAGATGATGCTGCACGTCATGACGGGTCTCTTCAACTGCTTCACCTTTTACAAGCTCGGCTCGTCGTCCATCGACTTCCAGAACCGCCTGTTCTCCATCTTCATGACGCTGACCATCAGCCCGCCGCTGATCCAACAGCTGCAGCCCGTCTTCCTCAAGTCGCGCCAGGTCTTCCAGTGGCGCGAGGACGGTGCCAAGATTTACAGCTGGGCTGCGTGGACGACGGCCGCGGTGGTCGCTGAGATTCCTTATGCTATTGTCTGCGGCGGCGTATACTTCAATTGCTGGTGGTGGGGCGTCTTTGGCTGGAACACGTCGGGCTTCACGTCGGGCTTCGCGTTCCTCCTCGTGCTGCTCTTTGAGCTGTACTACGTCGGCTTCGGCCAGGCCATTGCCGCACTGGCGCCCAATGAGCTGCTGGCATCGCTGCTAGTTCCTGTTTTCTTCCTCTTTGTCGTCAGTTTCTGCGGCGTCGTTGTCCCGCCTGCGGGTCTGCCTACATTCTGGCGCAAGTGGATGTACTGGCTCTCGCCGTTCCACTACCTCCTCGAGGCGTTATTGGGCGCTGCCATCCACGACCAGCCCGTCAAGTGCAAATCCAGCGAGTTTGCGCGGTTCTCCCCGCCGCCGAACCAGAGCTGCGAAGATTATGCGGCGTCGTACATCGAACAGGCCGGTGGCTACGTCCAAACCGGTGCGCAAGGTGTTTGTGAGTTCTGTCAGTTCAAGACGGGTGACGAGTTTGGGCGTGGGTTCAGCGTTTCTTATAGCAACCACTGGCGCGACTTTGGTATTTTCTGTGGATTCATTGTCTTTAATTATGTCGTCGTGTACTTTGCGACGTGGTTGAGGTTTCGTGGGAAGAACCCTGTCAAGGTCTTGCAAAGGAAGAGGATGAAGGCTTGAACGGGGTATCATGTCCGCAGAATGATGGATAATCACAGTGAAGTTGGAGATATCTAGAAACCATCAACCAGTCAATACTTAAATTGTACCATATGAGCACTTACATTCACTTGCGTACAGTACTGTCTTAGATATAGTAGTATCCTTAGAGGTATTAGGGTATTGTTATTATAATAATATAATAACTAGTTATTTACTTTAAAGCTTAGCTATATAAAGCTAAACCTAAGAAAATTAATAATTAAGTTATTTAGTATTTAATAGTAAAATATTAGAAATAAAGGTAAGAATAGTTTAGGTTAGTAATAGGAAGTAGTTAGGTCTTAAGGATAATATTAGAGTAAGTTAGTATTAGTATTAATGTTTCGGTACTATGAAGGTGCCCCGATTGTGCAGTGGTTCGCAAGCTGAAGCTGATGTACACTAACAAGGAACCCGAGGTAACTCGAGGGAAACAAAGGCTGCGAGTAGGCACTAGGATACATCGCAGAGCCTCGAGGCAGACATGGCACCTACAGCAGTCGGCATTATAGCACTCGTTCCAGAGACCGACTTGCACCTGCCCGAATCCATTGGCTCTGAGCTTCCTGCAGCTTATCGCTGGAGCTGACCACGTTCAATAGACGGAAGGCGGGAGGAGGAAGACGGAAGAAAAGATCCGGTCAATGCATGTGACCAAGGGCTAATAATCCTCAGCTGTAGCAACGCACCAGCTCCCCTTTGCTTCCTTTTTCTCTCTTCTAGCCAAACCAACCTTCAACCGCCCACCGCCAACCGCCCACCGCCCACCACCAACGTGCTCACCGTGAGTGCACGTCTTTCTACTCTATTCGCAACCAGGCCCCTGACTTTCACGCCCCTGCAGCTCTCGCCTCCAATGTTTCATCCCCACTTGCCATGCGCATCCTCCCCTCTCTACCCCTACCAACCCCATACTTGCGGTTTGGTGGATTGCCTAGGTACTGCGCCATACATGCGACGATTGGAATGCCGTTACTGACTCGTCTATAGCTCGGCGCACTCTTGAATCTTCAAGTGTCCTTTGGGACTGACCGTAGCGGTCGCGGCCGCAGCGGCCGCAGCGGCGGATTTAGTAGCCGTTGTCACCTGGTAAGTACAGCACCACTGCCTCTACTACATCAGTAGTGGTATTCATATCATTGTTGCTAACTGTGCTGTGGTGCGATCTGCTGGTTTATCGTGCCGTGGAGTGTCCGCGGGACTCGGGACCCAGTCCCTCAGGGGCTTTGTCCCGGCGCCAGCAGAGGGTCCAAAGGGCCCTTGAGCCCGGCGCCCCCAACAACTATATCGTCCAGCAGCTTGGCGCCCCCAACAACGATGTCGTCCCAGCCCCGGCCCCGGCTCCGGCCCCGTCCCCGACTCTCGGCCCCGACACGGGAAATCAGGTTGTCCTTTGGGGCAACAACATGCTCCCTAAAAGAGTGCTTCCACCGGGAGGCGGCATGTAGTACCAGCAGGCCCTTCCCCCTGCGCCCCCAACAACTATATCATCCTGCAGTCGCTCCCCCCCACAACAACTATGTCGTCCAGCTTGGTACCCCAGCTGCGGGCTGAGGACGAGAAGGACAAGGACAAGGACGAGGACTGGGACGAGGGCAGGGACGAGGGCAGGGACGAAGACAAAGACGAGGCTGGGGCGGTCGAGGTGATGGAGGTAGCCAGAATAGCAATTCTAGTGACGCTCTCCGTGGCTTGTCCTTGTAGACTGGGTCGTCGTGTTTTCGAGCATGTGAGTAATTAGGACTGATAACTGTGTATTACCAGAGCTTAAGACCGATTCTCACCTTGGAAAATATAATCTTTATCCCTCTTGTAAGTAACTTATATAATATTCTAAAGAGCTTTTAAGAGTTTAGTTTCATAAGAATCTAAGAATCTAAGATATTTATACTTAGGTAAAGTATACCTAAGATCTTAGTTCTAATAATCTCTTACTTATTATACTAGATTCTTTACTTCTAGTAATAGTTTAGTTTAGGCCTTAATATCCATCCTCCCAGTTTAGCGGTAGTCTCAGCGTTAAAGCATTGATCTTGTTCTCAGTTTCAATGACCCAGCCAGCATCCTCACAGCCCCAGTCATGAAGATCCTTAGCCTTGTCCTGGTGCTAGCAAAGGGTCCAACGGACCCTTGAGGCCGGCGCTCCCAACAATCTTATCACCCATAATAGCGCCTCCAAACAACTATCTATGTCGTTCTGCCGGCTTTGCCCTCCGCCGTGGCCTCGGCTTTAGGTCTCGCCCCGACCCCCGGGCCGGACCCCGGGGTGGCGATATGCTTTAGGCCTCATATAGCGTGCTCTCGCCCCAACCACTACGTCGTCTAGCTCGGCCGATCTGGCAAGCCGAACAACTATGTGGTCCAGCAGCCGCTCCATCCCACTTCAAGCAATTATATCGTCCAGCTTGACACCTCAGCGGCGGGCCGAGGACGAGAAGGATGAAAAGGACGAGTACAAGTACGAGGTCGAGGTAATCGAGGCGGCCAAGGTAATCGAGGCGGTCGAAATGGCAATCTTGGGGATATCACGAATGCCCTCCGTGGCTTGTCCTTTTAGACTGAGTCGTTGTTGGTTTATGGAGGTTGTGAATACTGAGAACCGATAACTGTGTATGATCTAGGCTATAAAGCTTTTCTAAGTAATTTATATAAGATTATAAAGAGCTTAGAAGAGTTCAGCTTTATAAGAGTATGAGACCTTAAGGTATTTAGAGTAAGGTAAAGTAAACTTAAGATAAAAGTCCTAATAATTTCTTGTATAATACTGAGCTCCTCAATTATAGTAGGAGCCTACAGTAAAAAGAAGCAGAAGGCGCCAGCAATAGTTCTCAGATTCCTCATTGTCCTCAGTCTCAGCCTCGTCCTTATCTTCCTTGCCCTTGTCCTTGTCCGGTCACCACCAATACACCAGGCCGAATGGCATCGTTAAAGGCATCAGGACAGCCCTGGATGATCTGCTAAGCAAGCGCAAAGAATTCCGGAAGAGGATTAAAGGTCAAAATGCCGCTGTCAGCTACCAGGGCAGGATTCCGCTCACTAACACCACTACCTCAATGTTCAAACTTGTCTTCAAGGAAACGGGACGTCCACATTGACCCATGTGTACATGGCCTACTACGGCTTTTGAATGCCGCAGTAAGAAAATGTGGTTTCAGGGATAAAGGACGTGATGCTAAAATGGAAGTTCCAACATGCTTGTGATATTTTAGCGAAGATAAAAGGCTGATATCTACTAGAATAATAGAATGTATTTCTTAAAATCAACATAAAGCTGATAGACCCAGCATCGACAGGTCAATGAGCAAAAGCAGCGGCCGATTCTTTGCCGGACGTCTTCTCGATGGCTTTTCTTTGTGCCCACGAATTTTGATAACATTCTGAGAGCACACAGAGCAGATTGCACGATCGCGTAGTTCACAGTAGTTCGGGGTGCATAACGGTGCATGAGTCGTTCAGGAACCTCACGTCCTCTGCAGCTTGTCTACAATCCAACATTTGCTCTTCAACTTCTGTTTCTTCATTGATAGACTGAATAGATACGAAGGTGACCATTTAGTTTTGCTCTGCTCCTTGTGAGGTCTGGACATGCGAAGCTCTCTGTATTGATCCGGCCATGGAACGCTTTTGAAGACACCTTTCGGCGCAGTCCAGCCACAAAACTTTACATTCATGAACTGACAAACAGTTACATTCATCACTGACTCCCAGTCAGTGAGAGCAAAGGTTCGTAGTAGTTTGGCCGTAGAAATACTTTGCTGGAAGGTGTGATATTCAAGGTGGGCGTCCGTTTAAGTTTCCTGCACGTTCATGCATTGCATCACGTGCCTCGGACGCCGCCCGGAGACGCGAGTCATGCGAGCAAAAGACCACGCAGAACCTGGAAAAACGCAACAATCGCTCAGTAGTTAGTCCATCGGTACAAATTCAGTTATTTGCCTTCCAAGGAGCGTCATATTGAACGAATTGGGATACGCGTAATGATATGCGTGTGGTGCTGAAAAATACACCGCAACACCACGATCCACCTCACCACACCTCATCACGATATTAGCAATCACAGCACCACGCCACGTTTTACAAATGAAATAAGTTGTTTAAATGATTAAATCATGCTCATTACTGCCTGAGTAATAATTAATATCTACATCAGTCTCCTTGGGGCTGCTAAAAACGCCCCGCCCTTAGGCCTTCTCGGGATCCTGGTTCTCGCCGATCTTGTTCTCCAAAGCGTTGGGCTCATTGTGTCCCTTGAACTCAGACTTCTTTATCATGTTTAATTCATCCTCCTTAAGATCCAATCTGCGGAAACAAAACCAGAAAGCGATTCCACCGACGAGGGAGATGCAGGCGACGGTGGTGTAGTTCCAGACCAAAAGAGGGTCGATGGAGAGCGGGGTGAAGGCCTGGCCAATGGCAGCAGAGATGGCACTCATGAACAAGTTCACACTCATGACAAGAGACTTCATGTTCTCGGGGGCCTTGGAGTAAGCGTACTCCAGCGAGGTAACATTGGTGAAAATCTCAGCGAGGCCGATCAGGATGTAGGGGAGAGACTGGGCCCAGACGTTGATGGGGGCGGGCTCCGGGCAGTCGGAATCGTTGGCATACCAGCCGCAGGTTCCCATTTCGTAGATGTAGTATTGCATGACAGCAGAGGCGACCATGGAAAGGGCGGCGATGATGAAACCGGTGGTCATACGCTTGATGGGGCTGAAGTTGATGCCGGCCTTGCGGAGGGCGGGGTACAGGAGGTGATCAATGAGGGGAATCATGATGACGATGGAGATGGGGTTGAGGTTCTGGATGACATCGTTGGGGGTGCCGTGGAGCTGCATGGTGGCGGCCTGGGTGGTCAAGTTTCCGGTCATCTGGTTGTAGGCGAGGAAGAAGACGGGGAGGAAGAGGAAGACCTTGCAGGCCATGAGACCTCGGCGGACTTCGTCGACCCAGGCATCGTCGTAAGTCATCCAGACGGGGCGCGCATCAACAGGAACGTTGGAGGGCTTCGCGAGGTCCCAGTTGAGCTTGAAGGGCTTGCATTGCTTCTGGACGTAGACGAACATGCGCAGGAACTTGGACAGCACGGAACCGGTAGGGGGCGACAGCTTGTAGTGCTTCTTGTTGAAGGCGAGGACGATGGGGGCGATCAGGAAAAGCACAGTCGGGATGAGGAAAGCCAGGTAGAAGGAGTGGTACTTCTCGACATAGACCACTTTTAACACGGGTTAGCAAGATGTTGCAAAATGGTTTGGGAGGGGGGTGTCTTACTTCCGATCTGGCCGGCCATGGAGCCAAGGTTGATGCAAAAGTAAAAGTACAGGAAGATACGGGTGTTGGTCACGGCGGGATCAACAATGACTCGCTCGCCGTTCTGGACTTCGACGCGCATGCGGTTGTCCTCGTTCTGCTCAGCGAGCAGCGGTGAGACGTTGGCCTTGAAGAAGCCGGTGCCGACGCAGAGAGTAAGGAGACCGAGGATGAAGACGCCGAATGAGGTGTCGGCCTTGACGATGACACCGGGGACAGAGGCGGCAACCAGGATAACGTGGGCCATGGTGGAGATACCGATGGCGATGTGAAGAGTCCAGAAACGACCGAGGCGGGCATCAGCAATCCAGGCACTGGAGGGAGGTTTGTCAGTAAGTGTTGATATGGGCGGTTGCACGGCTGGAAACTTACCCGACGAGGGGCATCACGTAGGCGAAGAACTGGTTGAAGAGAGACAGGGCCTGAGCAGCCTGGGAGCCCATATCGAGGGCACCGGCCTGGGCATCAGGGTCGCTGGGGTCGACGGGGGCGCCAGTCGTTGAGCCCTCGGGCAGCGGCTGGGCGATGAAGTTGGTGTAGAGCACAGAGGAGCCGTAGTAGGAGAATCGCTCGCAGAGTTCGACGAAGGCAATGGTGTACATGCTCCACTTGATGACACCGGAGACGCGGCGCAGCGTGTGCAGGTCCTCCTCGGTGGGCGTGTCATCTTCCTCGCTGGTCGAGTGAAGCTCGTGCTGCATCTCCTTGTCCATGGAGCCCTTGGCGGCGACCTGGGGGATGCCGCGGGCCTCGGGGTCGACGAGCCCGGCGCGCGCAATGGCGTCGTTGTCGAGGTTGATGGTGGTGGTCATGATGGGCGACCGGTGCTGTGCTATCTGTCCCGGGGGGGAGTGGGTGGCAAGCAGAGGGAGTTGAGGAGAGGGATGGGGAGGGGAATCAGAGACACGGCGAGAAGAAGGGGGATCCACGAGAAGTCTTATATATCAAACTCGACCACGGCGGACTCCCCGTCGCCACTGGGTTCGTGGGGGAAAGTCCCGACGAGACAGGAAAGGCAACCCAGCTCCATGGCCGATGAGACCATGGCCGAGCAGGGCCAATGTGGTGCCAGAGATTGGCCAGGCGGCCTTATCGGGCAGGTCGCCGCACGCGACTAAGACCCGACAGAGAAGGCTGATGCAGAGAAAGGGCAGCGAACAACAAAAAGGCCTGGTGGAGTCGGGGGGTGGTGGCCCAACCGGCCGGGAACAAGACAAGGGACGGACGCCGCGTGGGTCCACCACCCATGGACGGCCGGGGGGGTCCGCCAAAGGGCCACCAGCCACGATGCCCGTCGAAGCGTTTCGGGCCTATTCGAGTCGTCCTCGTCGGTCCTGCCACCTTCCGTCTTGGGCCTAAGCCTGCCGTGTGCCAGATCCGCCCGTCTGTGCGAATATGTACGACGGTTTGCTGTGCTACCCTGGATGTGTAGATGATGTGCAGGAGGCAACAAATCATGGAGACGCCATTGGACCTCGATCAATGGCACGGAACAAGGCGGGAGAAGGCTTCTGGTCTTCTGTCGCGTGGGATGGAGGGTGGCATCATGGACACTGGCCCTGTGGTTGTGCTTCTGGAAACTTAGAACCAGATGGTGCGATGAAACCTCGCCTCCCGGCATTTGGAGAGACAAGAGAGATGGCGTAGGGCCGAAGTAGACGGCGCGGGATCTCAGCCAGACAGACGACTTCCCTCCCACCACCCAGCAGCTACGCGACGATTAAGGGCAGACAACCGATTAGACGTTATACGAGCCGTCTTCTGGTTCGTGTCAGCGGCGTTCGCCCGCACAGCAAAACGATCGGGTGGCGTCCTGGGTGCCTCGGCAATGGCCTGAAGAGGGCCAACAAGCACACCACTTCACCTCCGGATCCGAAAACAGAGATCTGCGGAGGCCGGCCCGGGCTGTGATTGGTTGCGGGGCGGCCGAGGTGTGGCGGGTGGCTGTGGCGATCGATCGGCCCCTGTACATACGTGTGTGGCTTGATTTGTCTCCCCCTCTTCGCGTGCCCTGTTTCTGTTTCTGGCGTATCTACAGTGCATTGGTGGTTATCTGGGGGAGGCGAGGGAATGCCGATACAACGTCGCTTTGCCTGGCATGCAGAGGGATCAAACCCAGAAACGGGACACAATCTGCATTCGCAGCCTGAAAGATTAGAAGAGTACAGCAGGGTCCGTCCGGAACACGGCAACGACACCATGTCTGGTGCGGTTGCAGTCTGGAAGAATATTGGCTGCTGAATCGTTGTCGCACTCGGAAGTTGGTTCCCTGGCAGCCACCACGGCCAACACACTCTCCAAAAGATCCCCTTGGCGACATCTTGGCGATGACCTCTACCACCCCCTGTTGCTTGCTGCAGCCGCCAGCCGAGCAACCATTCCAAATATCAGACGCAGGGCCTCCAGCAATTGCAGTCAGCATCCCACCACCACAAGAGACAAGGCACCCAATCCAGACGGTGGCTATCTCGCCTGTTTCCACCCCGCCGCCGTCTCGGCGCATCATCTCCCGCAAGCGCACCGACAAGCACAAACACGCGCCGTCGTTGGTGCGTGAGGTGATTCCCTCGCAGCACGCAACCGCCCTGGACAACTCTTTTTTTTCTCTTTCTTACCGGTCTATTTCATCGCAGGCGGCAGTGCGGGCCTCGTTGCGGAAGTGAAATGTAACCGCAACCTTCCTAAACAGGGTTGGAGCTATGGCGAATCGCGCGTATCCCGTCGGCCGCCTCCACCAAAGGACGACAGGTGTGGCCCGATTCCTTGATGGCGTGTCACCACCATCGGCATCTGGAATTTCCATGGAAGCTTTTTGTTCTCTTGCTGTGTGTGCACTACTGCACAGAGGTCTAGGGGGCGAGACTGCAGCCGACGAAACATGATCAGCGGAATGTCAGCTGTCAGCTAAACACCACCTACCCAAAGCCACCGCGAGCTCGTCAAGCCATGGTCATGACATTTCTCAGCTGCGCGCAACAGCATCTCCCCATCTCCCCGTATCCCCACGCAATCGCCATTTTACCTGTCAAGCACGTCTATCTCACTTATGACAAACGAAAACCCGCCTGGCCGCGTTTCCCCAAGATGGCACCAACGCGCCGCATCTCGCCGTGACAAACAGGAACTTCCCCGGGCATCCAACTGCCCCATTGAGGCTCTCGCCGTTCTGGGGTTTCTGTGGGGAAGACCCGACGGCAGCCGACGCAAGACGGGTTTCTCGCGGTTTCTCGTAACTATCGCTATCAATCCAGAGTCTTATGCGCACTTCGTCTCTCGTCAGCCCCCCGTACCAGAAAATTACCGACCTTATCGACCATCGTGTAGTCTATCTGGCGCAAAGAAGCCCTCGGGGAACTTTTGGAGCCCCAATGGAGCAACGATCTGTGCATGTAACCTTCCCCCCCTCAAGGACCCTTTGTCTAGCGCCGGTGCTCAAAGCTCAAGCCTCCAGCAAAGGGACCACCCCCGCCCATCCGGAGGCACGGGGATGGAGACGGACATGGGTCGCCCGGGCCCTCTCGACCTGTCTTTCCCCTGATGGCAACTCCATATTGCACCGGCCATGCGCCAACAGCGGGTCGGAGTGCGGCGGCGTGGGGCGCGGGAACGAAAGCACGTCCGTCGGCGCTGCCCGCTTCGGACTCGATGCATGCGCGCGCTGCGTACGACCACACGCACGCGCTGTACGCGTCGCAGATCGGGCAACTTGAGGGAAGATTAACGATATGAGAGACGCGCCTCTCTATTGGCTGGCTGGAGTCCGTCCGCCGTGTCCCAGCAGCTTCTCGCTGGGATCCCGCATGCCACGACTCCACGAGCCAGCTTCTGGACCTCCACTTGCCCACTCCCACGGTGCGGCGCAGAGCCACAGCTCCGGTCGGGTTGTAAAACACTGGGTTCTTCGTTTCGCGGTTGTGAAACTTCGAGGTCTAGACCCCGCAGCGCTCTGAGGCAATTCAGTCAGCGGCCTCGAATTGAGTGCTATGTATGGTGGGCTCATCTGAGAGTCACGAGGTTTACGAAAGGCTGATTCAGAGCCCATAGTCGCTTAAGGCAGATGGGAATGACAGATTAACCGAGTAACAAAACTATTGGTCCTGCCTCGTTGCCTGCACGAAAGACAGGGTCAGCCCCACGACAGACTTACCCCATGCTGTTAGACCCGAGTCTTGAGGAGGGTCCGGAAGCTGCCCGACTCGCAGTCTTTGAAGGTGTCCAGTCTCGGTTGGCGGCCCTTGGAGCTATAGGGTATTTTACTCGTCGTAAAGCAGTAATCAGCCTAGACTAACAGCCGTGGTCTGATTTCCAGGTGTCCGGATGAGAGTGCTTCACAACCCATTGCACAAAGTCTCAAGTTCCTGCACTCATACCGCAGCATGGTCATCACAAGCCAAAGGATCACCACAAAGACATGGTCAACATTTCGACTGCGGAGTCAAAAGACTCCCAAGACACAAGCCAGGATCATTCGAATCATCTCAAAGTGTAAGCTCATTAAGATTTGTCGCGCAGGTGGAGTGATTTACCGAGAGCATCTGCTCTGGTGGCGACGGTGGCGATGCCATCGCTGGTCGCTCCTCGTGCTCAACCCCATCAGGCAGGCGATAACAGCCCAGCAGGGCTGACAAAGCCAGAACAGCTTTGTAGACCGTAATCCAAACAAGGTTATGGATACAGGCGAGATAGACTACAATCCTCGTAAACATGGGTCGCGGTGGTTAGCCTCGGACATAAGGCTGGGAATTGCATTGAAGCTTCTGAAAATAAGCTGTGCATGGAACTAATCCTTCTTGAGCGACCCGAGAAGGGAAGGAGGTAAAGCCCCTACCTGGTATCTTGGAACCTTGTAGCTGCTCTGAGTAAGAACCAACATCCATTCCCCGTTCTGTATCGCGAAGAAGCAAAGATCTCGTTGATCTGTACGATTAGTGGTTGGCCCCAGGCTGATAACGATAACCCAGTCATCTTAGAGCTACAAGGGTCTAGTCATCCGCAATTCAGCGGACACAACCAATGCACAGGTAATCATGTCAACGATGCTTTGTTTTGGGAAACGAGGCAGTGTTATCTGAGCTGTAAGAAGGCACTATTTTACCCGGATTGCTCAACCATGGTAATACCTCGGGTCAGGGATTACGGAGGCGAGCCAAAGACTTGCCATTGTCAGGTCAAGACCACAAACCATAGCTGGATGTACTGTGCCAGCTCTGACTGTATGCTATCACATGCGACTCTGAAGATGTTTGCTCTAGGGTGTCTTTTGCTACCAAGACTAACCAGTCTCTTTCATAAGACTTTTGCTGACCAAGACGTGACGAACTTTTTTCGTCTTGTATGACACTGCGACTCAGCAATTTTCTCAGGTTGTAGTTTGAGAAGCCTTCACGCTAACGATAATCTTGCTTTTTGGTAGTTCTTTGAGTGAAAATAGCTGGTTGACCGGTGTAACTGGTTTTACTGTTGCCGAATGCGATGGTGGTCAAGATGGACGTTGTAGGGTAGGCGAATCCCTTTTCACTTTGGGATTCTGTTAGACTCCTCACTCAGACTTGCGCTTTTTTCATGACCTAATCATAGTATTCGCTTTGATACGCCGGATCTCGCCTGCTCTACCTCTAGAATAGCATGGAAGTATCCCGATAAATACACCGCTTCAAAAGCCTATGAGCTATAAAAAGCCCATTATTCTTTCCGAGAGTTCTCAACATGATCTGACGATGTGTTGGTCTTGTCTATGTTGGCCATGTTCTCCTCTGGAGCCGACAGCTCTAATTGCTTCGCCGACACAGGAGTGACAATCTCATCACCAAATTGGGCCGCAACTTCCTCAAGAGATAGGAAGCGCGTTTCTGGGAGGAAGAAATAGTAGACGCTTCCCGCGAACACGTTGCAGGCGATAAAGACAAAATAGAATCGCCACGCAATTGTGTCGAAGGCGACAGATGCCGCGTAGGACAGCCAAATTGCCGTGACTGCCTGAGTAAAGACCGAAAACCCAACACCAACTCCGCGGAGGTCGAGCGGGAAGATTTCCGCCACGAGAACCCAGTTGACACTGTTGAAGTAGAACGAGTACGCAAACGCAAACATAAAGATGAATGCAATGCCGGCGCGTGAGCCCGCCAGGTTAGAATTGTCGGAAAAAGACTTGGACAAGGCGGTCAAAACCGCAAGGATAATGGCAAGAGCAAAGCTTCCCGAGATGACAGTCGTGCGTCGTGTCCAGTGGTCAGCGACGAAGAAGACGTTGATGATCTGGCCAATCACGGCCATGAATCCGTACAAGGCGCCGATGAGAAGCACAGTCTGGCCTTCGTAGCCGAGGGAGTTGTACATGATGGACTGGTAGTTTTGGATAATGTTCGAGCCGGAGAGCTTCATCATGTTGACGGTCAAGCAGGCCAGCAGAGTGCGGCGGATGTACTTGCGAGTAAACAGGTTCATGAAGTTGGACATGTTCTTTCGGTTGGCTTCGAGCTGGATTTGGCTGCACATCTCTGCAAACTCTGCCTCGATGACGTCGGCACCGCGGTGGCCGTGAAGAGAGTACATGACTTTCTTGGCCTCGTCGTATCGCTCTTTGGAAGCCACTGAAACTGGATTAGACTTTATACCATGCATCATATCTAGAGGATAACTTACACCAGCGGGGAGAATAAGGTAAGAAGATGGTCATGATTGCCAGTAACAGCGCAGGCGGGATTTGCGTGGCCAGGGGCACACGCCATTGAAGGTCGCCGTGAGCAAACGACCCTGCATAGCCGACCCATCCAGCGGCGAAGAAACCAAGCGTATTCATCAGACTGAGAATCGATTAGCGTCTGCTTAACTTGGATGGCTTCGAGGGAATGCTTACCCCTTGAGGCCGACGAGGAACCCGCGGTTCTCGGGCGGCGACAGCTCAGCCAAATAGACTGGAGCAGTGGGATAGACCATTCCCGTGGAAAAGCCCGAGAACGCACGCCCAACAATCATCATGGCCGGGTTCTGGGCGGCAGTTTGCAGCGTGGCTCCGATAACGCTGACCGTAGCTCCGAGAAGCAAGGTCCATCGGCGCGAGATCTTGTCCATGGCGTAGGCAGCCCCAGCACTGCCGAAAGCGTATCCGGCGTAGTAGCCAGAGACAATGCCGGCCCTCACGGCCACGTTGTCCATGGACGCGCCGTACATGTAGGATTTGAAGGTGGACTGGGCGATGGTCGAAGCGATGATTCCCGTGTCGATGCCGTACACAAATCTGGAAAAGGTCGATTAGTCTGGCACGCCTATGGCGAGTCTCTGCTTTGACTTACCCTGCGAGACTGATGGCAAGGCCGATCAAGACGGACCTGGCCGAATTGCCGCGATGGCCCGTAGGAGCCTTCTTCGTCATGGCGTCGGTTGCTTGACTCCGTGTCAAGAACGAGAAAGGAGAATCTGACACCTCTGGGGGTATGGTGCTTGGTTAACAGACTCTGAAGAACGCAGTGTTTAGTAACGGCGGAGTCAAGCTGTCGGACACTCTCAATTGTTGTCGTGGAAAATTGGTAGCATTCATAATACTTATAACACCGCACCCCTGGTATAATCTTACCAACCCATTATTAAACACTCTCTTCGGCTCTTTGCAAAGTCAGACTCGACCATCCGAAGGATGCTTCCCCGCATCAAAGGAAAGCCCCTGCTCCACCCCCGCGTTTTCCCTCCGCATTCTTGTCCGTTGATGGCGCCCCGTCACGGGACTTGCGAAGCCTCACAGGGAGTTAGTTTGGATGCTAGTTCGAATCATGAGACGGCGTCCGGGTTGCAGGGTTCGGCTCCTGTGGGAAGGTCGCTTCGAGGTTAGTTCATCCGCGGAGCGAGTGGGCCATGCTCCGATGCCAGTCACCGCCGTGGTTCCGATGCTTGGGGTTCGTGATCCGATCCTGGGGTTCTCCGCACCGTGACGTCGTACGGCCCCGAATGCTGTTGCCGTGACAAAGATTAGGGGAACCGAGCAAGTCATGGAGGGAAATGGGGATGCGCGGGTGAAAGGATCTTGAGGTCCATGCCCTGGCGTGAGGGGTACAGAACTGTTGACCGACGAGGGTAATGACAGCTCATGAGTACCAAGACCATATGCCTTGAGTAGGCCATGAGTGGGTCATGAGAGAGAGGTGCTTCCGCGTTAATGTGATAGTCTCTGTGAATATCTCCAACTTCATCAGCTCATCTTAGATGAGTCCGGTATTAGGATAGTTAGAATCACTACACGGAGATACCTCCAAAGCATGGATATCAGAATTTGTGAGCTAACTATATATTCACAAGAGCTTTGGAAAGACAACCGCCTCAATGTTATTTGAAAAAGCTAACATCTACTACTGCCAACATTACACCAACCTGACCATCTCACCATTTGGGAATCGTCGGGGAAAAGTCCGGCTGGAACTTCCTCATATAAGTAGTGTCGTCTCGCTTCCGCAACCCACAGTCCAAATACTGCTGATGAAGCCTCGCCAACTTTTCCTTATCGAGCTCAATGCCCAGCCCAGGTGCAGTAGGCACATTCAGCCCACCGTCAACCCACTTCAAGGCCCCGTCGACAATGACGTCCTCGTCGCGAGGCTTCCACGGCCAGTGCGTGTCGCACGCGTAGTCAAGGTTGACAGTCGCCGACGCCAGATGCGTCATGGCCGCCAGCGAAATGCCCAGATGGCTGTTGGAGTGCATCGAAAGACGCATTCCCCAGGTCGCGCAGATGGCTGCCAGGGTCTGGGACTTGCGCAGGCCGCCCCAGAAATGATGGTCGGAGAGAATCACTTGGACGGCGTTTTGCAGTATGGAAGGGGGGAGGTGAGTAAAGGCGACCACAGCCATGTTCGTTGCCAGGGGCATCGACGCCTCCTTGGCTACCGCGGCCATGCCTTCGATTTCCGGGGCCGGATCCTCCAGGTACTCGACGATGCCTGTCAACTCCCTGGCGACCCATTTCGACGTCTCCACGGTCCACGCCGCGTTAGGGTCCAGCCGTAGTGGCACGCCGGGGAACGCTGCGTGCAGGGCCTTGATGGCCTCGACCTCCTGAGCGGGCGGGAAGACTCCGCCCTTGAGCTTGATGGCCTTGAAGCCGTATTCGTCGATGATCTTCCGCGCTTGTTTCACCACGCCGGCTGCGTCAAGGGCGGGTCCGTACTCATCGTCGGGCTCGCCTGGATGTCCTCCCCACTTGTAGAACAGGTACGCCGAGTACTGCACGTTGTCTCTCACGCGGCCGCCGAGCAGCTCGCTCACTGGTACGCCGGCAAGCTTGCCCTGTATGTCGAGGCATGCTACCTCGAAGGGGGAGAAGACTTTGTCGGTGACAGACGCCGTCGTCACCATCCCCGCCATGCCTGCTGGGCGTTAGGGGTTGGGTTGATGAGGGTGAGATTAGCGGTGGGCTTACCGTCGCCACCGGTGGTGGTGTCTCCAGCTAGCGAGTCCTGGCATATCTTGTATATGGAGTTGGTGTCGTACACTGTGAGCCCTTTGATTTGGTCGGCTGCTGTTTGCAGGCGACCCAGATGGGTTGAGTCGCCGTATGATTCGCCTAGGCCGTAAGTATCCTCGGTGACGACCTGGATGATGCTGCGTAGTGCAAAGGGTTCGTGCACACCGACACTGTTCAGCAGGGGCATGTCATGGAATGCCACGGGTGTGATGATGACATCTTTGATAACGCCGCGTCGAGACATGATTGATCCTAGGCTCTAGACAATGGAATTCGCTACTAGGGCACGCTGGGCTCGAGGGTTTCGGAGAGCTAGGAATTATTGACGATTTGACCGATGTCTTTAATAACCGCAAGAGGGGTGATCGAGATCGCCGCCGTGTGCATGGGATTCCCCCAAGGAAACATCTCGTAGCCGCTCTTTGACGAGGGCACCGTTGCACTCGGAGTTATTCCCGTGTCATGTGCGGAAACGCAGAATGGAGACTAGGCCGACGGACAGGGATCGGCACAGCTCCGACTCCCGAGGAGCGGAAGACGTCTTCCGGCTTACTATCGGAAGCGGACATGTCCCAACTCCACGGTCCTGCTGCTTGGTTCGTAGGCTTGCTTTCCTAAACGGCGTTTCTGGTCCCGGGCTGCTGGTAACGCCCTATCGGATTTCCTCAATGGACGAATCCTCAGCGCCGTCGGATCGGAGCCGCCGCCTGGCCGATGCCGACGAACGCGGCCGGCCGCCGAAGCGGCTGAGGGAGGAGCCTGTACGGCCGCGCGTGGGCAGAGCGTGCGACCGGTGCAAAGCGTGAGCCCTGGTTGCTTTTCAGAATATCCATGACTTGGCTAATACTGCTGGATCAAGGCGCAAGACTCGGTGTTCGGGAACTTGGCCATGCGTCTTCTGTGCCCATCTTAAGCTTGACTGCCAGTTCACCGCGGCTCATCGGCGAGGCCAGCTGCTTCCTACTATTGATGCCGAGACTGCAAACCTGCCGTTGTCGATACAAGGCTCCTCCGAGCGGGGGGGCAGCTCCCATGGCGGCGACCGCAGGAAATCGTTCGCCAATGTCATCGTGGCTGCTTCACGGTTGACGCCGACGGCCGTCGCAGAGTCGGTCCTAGCCTCGCCACCGACGGCGCAACCGGTCGTCGAAGCAGCGACCACCGATAGTCCGCGTCGCGATGCTAGACGTAAGACCGACGCGGGTGGCCAGGCCGCTCCCCATTCCATGCGCAACTCTCCTGAGCCATCACAAACCGACCAACAAGGCCACTATGTCGGACCAGCATCGGGCGTTTCGTTTCTTCTTCGGATTCAAAGAAAGCTTCAGGTGCAGTCTCCGGGATACGTAAACTCGTCCATCTTCAACTTTGGCGATCGCCCGCTGCCTGGCCACGACTCCTCATTTGCGATTCTGCCGCCCAAGCCGCTGGCGGAGTCTATGCTGAGGAGGTATTTTGACTTTGCTGCCACGACGCACCGGTTCTTGCATCGTCCGTCTATAGAGGCTTGGCTTGAGGAGCTGTACGAGACTAATGGGGCGATGCTGTACCAAGAGACTGCTAGGAGTCGGACTGCCCTGCTGTTTATGGTGTTTGCTCACTCTAACAACTACCGGAGTCGGTTGACTACTAACGCAAAAGACGGGATTGCAGAGTCAGCTGAAACAAGGTATGAAACAGGCTATTCAGCTACGAATCATTCAAAGATTAACTCCAGAATAGCGCTCGGTTCTTTGCGGTTGCTGAGCACCAGCTATCCATGGAAAAAGGCGAGATACGCCTAGCAAGCGTCCAGGCGCGACTAGCACAGTGTTTCTATCTCTTGGCGCAGTCCCGCCTCAACCACTGCTGGACGCTCTTTGGCATCACTGCACAGCTCGTCCTGGCGCTGGGAATCCATAGGAAATCTAGGGTTGACCCGAAGACTTCAAATCGCGTTGATCACATTGATTTGGAGTGCAGGAAACGAACTTTCTGGTGTGCTTTCAATCTCAACACGTACCTCAGCGCTGCTTTAGGACGACCAATGACATTCCATGAGGAAGATATTGATCAAGAGTTGCCTCTTTGCGTCGACGACGAACAACTTCGGTTCAGTCCGACTCCTGCACCGATGCTGCTTGGTCCGTCAATAACTTCTGCTACGGTAGCTCAAATCAAGTAAGTTCTTTTCTCTAAATATCTAGATATCCAAACTAAGTTAAGGTTGTTTCCTAAATCTCTACAAGCTAATGCGACTTTCAGGCTATCAAGAATACTCGCTGCAATTCTACGAGCTCTATACGGAATTCATCCCCGGTCGACCGAAGAACATTTCACGCTTGCCGCAAAATTCACCCGCGAACTAGCAGAATGGCGAGAGCATATATCCTACCTCCTCGACACCGACGGAAGCTCTGCCATCTTCGTCAAGTTAGTCCTCCGGCAGCGCGATGTGCTCAAACTTGCGTTTTGGCATGCCCAGATCCTGGTTCACAGGTCGTTTTTGCTCAAGTCTTTTACAAGTCTGGCCAATTACGGAGTTAACGGCGAGCTGTTGTCGTCTAGGCGGGAGGAGATGCAGGAAAACATCAGAATCTGCATCGACGCTGCGACGCAAATCATTGAGCACATTGATCGCATTGACGCGGCTGGGGAGTTTTACAGCACGCTGTTCGTATGTTGCTCTACATCCATTTGGTTTCTAAAAGAGTGTCTGAATGTAACCCTTCGTCTACTAGTTCATCCCGTACTATGGCTTCAGTGCCGTTGTCATCCTATACGTTTACGCAATCCAGCAACGGGCAGAGCTTCCGGAAACGTACTCGAAGCAGTTCCGCTTGGCTTCGAAATGCCACCTTCAACTAGAAAGCATCGCCGTAAAAGGCTCGCTGATGCAGCGATACGGGGTAGTGTTGCAAGAACTGCGACTCGAAGTGCTTCGAAATAATCACTACCTTGCGTCAGTGTCAACCCCACAAGCCGGGGGAGGATCCGTTGGGGATGAGAGTGAGCTTGGCTGTGTTAATCTTCCGCACAACTCTCAAATTGGCGGGCAAGTCATTGCGGACGCTAGTGTAGACGTCAACGAGAGCGGCTTAGGAGCGCCAGGTAATCGGAGCTTTGACTACCAAGGCGGAGGAAACCAGCCTGGTATTAACTCGGCAACTTCGATTGATGTTGTGGATGGTGGCCTGGCACATCTCGCTAGCTGGGGTCAGTTTGACTCTTTGGTAGGTTGTGATTGTTGACTCGTTCTGGGCTGTGAGTGGTGACACAATTACAGGTCACCGGTGGCTCGGGCACTTTAGATGCGTTGCTTCAAAGCGGATCGACCGATGTGTGGGACAGCATCAACAACAGCGGATTCAATACTTGGTAATATTGTTACTGGTCGAGAATGCCTAGGTAATATCGCTTGGTAAAGTGCTGGTACCAATGGATTTCAAGACTTTCGCGTCGGAACTCGGCACATGAGGCATCAAGGAAACATCAACGCCGCCAAACTAGAGTCTGTCTTGTAATCCCTTCTCTGAGTAGGATCTACGTCTTGATACCTTCTAGAATCTAGCAGTTGGTCGACTCAGCCTGGACACACACCTTCCTACGTGCTGACGACTTTGGGATATGACCTTGGACGTACACCGTAGAAGAACCCGACGGCACATATTCGCAATCCGACATAATGATTCCCGCCTCCACCGTGAGCTTCTTGCATGTCATGCTCCTAGTCCCAGGAGCCCGAATGTAGCACGTCCCTTCGTATCCTGCAAAGTTGCTGCTGAGGTACCCGGTGCCCCTCGAGGCCAGTCTGAAAGACTCTTGACAGTCTGTGTGTTTTGCGCGAGCTGACGTCTTGCACTTGGGCGTGTATCTTGCGCGCTTCTGCGCACCCGTGTTCGGCTAGTATGTGTCCATCAAGTCCACGAGGGTTTGCAAGAGATCGTGTCCGGGATCTTGGGCATTGGCAAGTGCGGCTCGCAGAGTTTCGTTCGTGTGGGTTAGGCGATCGTCGTCGTCTTCGAGATATCCCTGCATGTGCTCGGCGACCAGGTCGTCAATGGGCAAATTGTTGTAGCCGACGACGTTTATGCCAGATGCGTTGGCCTCTACCCGGCCGTCGAATGCATAGCGCTCTCGAATAGCCTGCCCTAGCCATCCCTTGGTGAGCATGTCCATGTAGTTGTGCACGGCAGAGGAATTGTGAGATAGGGAGATCTCGACGAGGGAGCTGCTCCAGTCGTTTTTTGCGACATCGAGAAAGAGAAGGTCGTCAGCAGACACCGCCGTAGCAACGGCACCGAGAAGAAGTTAAACAGATCGCATCTTGTTGGTATTGAAAGAATATGAGCGGAGTGAGCAGGAGTACGGTTGGTTTGTGGTTAGTTGGCGGGCTCAACCTACATATAATCAAGGAGAGTACTACGAAGTCGTTGGCCGGCTTCGGCTTCGACGCCCGATGAAGCATCTAGTCATAGAACAGGTCTCAGCCTTCAGGGCCCGATTTTCATCTTGTGGTCTCATCATGAGAGTGACCACCGAGCATGTTGTATGCGGCAGCGGTGAAACCCTCAGGCTATTTGGGCCGTGGTCCGAGCTGCTATCTTTATCCCGTTGGTTTGCTATCATCTGATGTCGTGCAATTTCGTCGAAGCGGGTTTCTGCACCGTCTTCCCAGGGTGTCATGGGGTCTGGTTTGGGGACTTCCAGCCGCTCTCATTTGTTTGTACTAGCCTCAGTCTATAAACGTCCAGAGAAGCTTACGGCAAGAACACTTTCTCGTGAACACAATAGTGGGCGACGTGAACCGTAGTTTCTAACACTCTTTTTCACCAAACATTCTAGTATGGTCCCTTGTTCGAACCTTGTTAGACCAAATCATGTAAATCTAAACAAGGAGATGGTCCAATCTAAGGGGAAAGGAAAATAGAGATAGGCGGTCGCATAGCAGTGCCCAATCCTCCGTTTTTACATATCCATCATCTAACTCAAGACATTCCAATTTGAACTCAACACGGCCCTCACTCTTCAAGCAAAACATCAAGCACACGGTCGACCTTATTAACGTCCAAATCATGCTCCTCCAAGAAGCCAAGCACATCATCTCTGAGTGCTCTCCTACGCCGAGCAGCAGGAGGGTCAGTGTCCATCATACTGACCATCTGGCGTACAAGTTCTATACCAGGATCATCAGTGTTTGCGAGCCCTTCGGTCAAGACTGCCTTTGTAGCCTCAAGGCGGTCGTCGTTTTCATCCAGATACTCTTGCAGGTAGCTGATGATAAGTTCGTTGAGACGCATTCCGGTGCCGTCAACTATGTCGTCTGAGCCGATCTGGCCGTGGAACGAGTAGCGCTCTCGGATTGCCTGGCCGAGAAACCCTCGATCGAGTGCCTCGAAATACCGTTGCACCGCACCACGATCCCGCGCGTTTTGAACGGCATCAGTATCCCAGTCCCAGTTGGCCAAGTCGACAAAACAAAGGTCAGCATCCCTTGGGAGAAGCATGGTGGCTGCTGCTGACTGTGCCTCAGAAGCGATAGATGTCGCAGTACGTGCCAAAAGATGAGTAAAGCAGATGAGTCGCCTTGTGACAGTCAGCTTCTGCAGTCCAGAAAGAAAATTTTGGCCATCGATGATGAAAGGTTACTTACTTCACCTGCATTTGAGACGCTGGCTGGTCGATGGAAGACAGTGGGTAGAGAGATTAGAGAGACTAGAGAGGGTAGAGGCTAGCGAGGGTAGAGACCAGAGAGGTGTTAGCTGTTGAACTCATAGTGGACACCATGTTGCTAGATGACGTGTGGTGGATGAGAGAAGAAAGGTAGCTTTGTTTACGCACACACAGATGCGTTGTGCACGTTATCTGACCTAAGCGAGTAAGTCTGATCAGTGGAGAAGCAAATCAGATGTCGACTTTTAACAAGGAGAAACCAACAGCATCGAATGATGATTCTACAGGCTAGTGGGGCCGGCAACGTGGTAGTTGGCTTCGACAAAGGTGTTTTCGTCTACTGCTTGACTAGCGTCCTGGGGTTACGTATGCTATCCCACCCACCTAGACTAAATAGAGATAACCTCAGACGGTGAAATCACAGGCTGTAGGGCCAACAATCATCTGGTAAGATAGGAAGGCACGGGCCGAGGCCACACGGCACTCTGGGAGGACAATGTTCTAATGGGCACATCACGGAAAGACTCAATTCTACAACACGATCGAACAACTCAGGCCGCAATACACACACTAATACGAGCAGCCAGGGAAGACCAACACGCCGGTGTAGCGATGGCCTCACGAGAGAGGTTGGGGAACCCCCGACTAGCCTTGAGGAACATTGGGGTCTGGCCTCGAGAGCCATGTCAGCTAGCTCAAGTGTCACAGTTGGTATTGTGAGGCCAACGTCTTCGGAAAAATATCTTAATTTATTTAAAAAGATGCCATCGAGCTAGTCCACTGGCAAGAATTCGACCATGTTCACGCTGTCCATCTACAACGCACCGGTCATTTGATGCATCATGCCCCCCTTTTCACTCTTCTCAACGCGCTGCTATGCGCTACCACTATCAGTGCACTGGTCAGTTCCTCGAGTGAAAGTAATTCTTCTACTCCGTCTGTTTCAGAAGCTACGTTCTTCGCCAACCTATCGGACGTGCTTCTCCTGGATATATCTTCGACAAACTACTGGACAAGCGACGTCATTACCAACTCTGTGAACGAAACGGCGGTACAGAATTATCATGACTGTCTCCAAAAGGGCTGGTTTGTACAGGCGATCCGCGAACGGTACGCATTCCAAGGCCAGATTCTCGATGACGGCACGGTCAATCTCACAAACATGCTGGTAGACGACCTGATCATCTCGCACCTAGACGGCTATCTCGGGGAAGACGACTACCGCATTTCGAAATCCAAGGCCGTCTTTCTGCAGGCCTCGACTTGGAACACGACCGATTCGGAGCAGGACCCTGGGCGAGATCTACTGCAGAGGATCTCCTACACGCTGCAAACGTACAACCCACTCGCCAAACGAGCCGAGTCATACGAAACCAAGTGTGTAAGGTCGGCGTGGTCCATACTTAGCGACTGCAAAAGCCTGCTGGCAAACTTGCCCTCTGGAACCGCGGGTATCGCAAGTGATAGGGAGACGTATTACGGGTCATGTTGGGCCAGAACGCCCGGAAGGAAATCCATGAGCAGAACCAAGTTCAAGGCTGAAGTTGGGCTCATCATCGACTGTGGGTTCACCAGGAGCGGGTATCCATGTTGCGTCTATGCCCAAGGTCACATTCCAGGGGCCTCTTCGCGTCGCAAAGTATGTGTGCAGGGTATTAACACTAATTGCTGAGGGTCACGCCGATGCTACAAACACAGGATTTCGTGACCGAGGATGATTGACTAGGAAACAGAAACTCATATTATTTCAGTATAAACAGTAATAAACAGTAAATGAGCCTCTAAACATCATCTTGTATAAACCCCATTTTCAAGAAGACTTTCACTTCCTTGAAGCACTCGCAAGCCGCTCATTTATGGCCGTCAAAATGATGTACAGTGTTTCAATGGTCGGCACGTTGACGCCAAGCTCCCTGCCCTTTCTTACAGGGTACCCGAGTATAATGTCAACCTCCATGGGTTTTCCGTTCTCGTAATCAGTCCGCATGCTGCTCCCAATAGGAGGCATCTTTGCAATCTTGTCGAGAAGTCTGTCTATCAACTGGTACTCAACCGGCACGTCCAGCGCCCTGGCAACATCAATGACTTCCTTCATAACCCTCCTTGTCATTGGCGTCGCATCTTCCGAAGAACTGAGCCAAGAATGTGTGTCCATGAGCGTGAGCGTTGTCAATGGATTCCACGCGGCGTTCCACACGACCTTTTCCCACCGCTGTACTTGGATGTTGGGCACGACAGAGAAGATAGTTTTTCCAGTGGTCAACATGGATGTGAATTGGCCAAGTCGGGCAGTTTCGACGGACTCTTCACTGCCTTTGTTTGGGTACAGTCCGATCTGCATATCCTCGGACTTTGTATGTGTGATGACGCCAGGTTGTGGCTGACGAGCGCCAACCCAAGTCTGAATCAATTTAGTGACATTTCTTCAAAGCGTTGTCGCAGGACGCACCACGCAAGACAAGATGGTCGCGGTCGGGAAACTGTCGCGAAATGGTTCCTCGTTGCCAACGCCATTCTGGATGATGACTATTGTCGTCCTCATTTCATCAACACCGGCTTCAATCTGCGAAGGATGACTGGATTGCGCTATGGCTTTGTGCGCACAGACAACATAGTCAAACTTTTGACCTGCTTCGGCAGCTGTTCTCACGACTTTGTTGAGAACGTTAACACGGTGATGCTTCTTTTGTGCGTGGTTGCTAACCTTTGTGTGGGTACACGTGATGCTCGCCATGGTTTTGGCTCGTGATCTTGATTCCATTGGCCTTGACGGCGTCGTAGTTCGATCGGGCAACAACCGTTAGGCGAACATGGTCGTTACGACTTAGGATGAAAGTGTAAAATGAGCCAATGCTAAGGCAAGGTTAGCATGGAATGCCATCGCACATGACGAGAGGGTGTTCCCGTTGCTGTAGGTGTGACGTACGCGCCCAGTCCGTAGACAAGCACTTCGAGTGGAGGACTGCTCATATTGATCCGTTCTTTCAGAGTAGACTAAGAAAATCTCTTGACAGGTTTCCAACCAGACTTGGAGCATATGGGGAGTAAGGACCCTTGGCTTCTGCATGAAGCGATTGTAGATCCGTGTTGAGGGGCTATGTCGGGTTTGCAAGGGTTCTTCGGAACGGATGTTGTGGGTGCTTATCCGTATGTTTAGGTGAGATCCGCGGAAGTGGTGAGCTCCGATGTGTATTCCCGTGTTGTGGAGGTCTGAGCTGCGCCAAGAATGGACGGACGAGTCAGGCGTTGTCTTTGGATGACCTCTCTTCGGGCTGGAGGAAGCAGCTTGGTAGTCCATTCTAAACTACCAGGGCAGCCAGGATTAGCCTAAGAAGAGATAAGCAAACGTATCCAAAGATAGCATCAGGACTTCAGCAGTGAGGGTGAAGCCTAGATACTCGGGTCGAAGATCTCAGGGCCAAATCTCAGTACTGCGATGGGCGAAGCAATACATAACGAGGGCTGTAGATAGATTATTCATAAAACAAATCACACGGTTTTAAATGTTCGCCGCCACTGGTGTCGTGGTGGCTTTCGAGTGCCCATCCGTTTTTTGGAGTGGCCAGTATGAGAATTCGTGTTGTAATATCGTGATCCGCCGTTCTCTATTCCAATCACAAAATCGGATCTACAGTTCTATAGACTTGCCTCAATGCTCACTATACTGGCTGTCTGCGACTCAATCGCCTTCTTCTCAGCATCATTAGGCCCAATATACGGCCGTCTAGGTACCAACTTCGCCTCCGCCCCTTCAATCCCAGCAGCCTTGGCCGTGTTGAGAGCAGCCGCATACTTGACCGACGCAATGCCCGCCTTACAAGGCTGCTCCGCCAGCGCAGCCTTCTTATGCAGGTCCATAGCCTCCTGGAACTTGCCCTCCTTGTACAAATCGTAGATGCGCACCAGCGTCTTAGGAAAGACATTAGCAAAGCCGGCAATCGTCCCCGCAGACCCCGACGCCAAGCCGCCGATCAAAAAGTCCGACTGTCCTCCGTACACGGCGAACCGGTCCTCCGGCAGCTCAGCCGCCAGCCGCGTGATCTTGGCCACGGCGCCGCAGGTCAGCTTCACGCCGACAATGTTGCTGTGCGTCTTGGCCAAGCGCGCAATGGTCGCCGAGTCGAGGTCAATCCCGTTGCACACGGTCGGGAAGTTGTAGATGACAATCGGCAGCGGGCTTTCCCTGGCCACGTCGTTGAAAAAGCTGTCGATGACGGCCGGCGTGGTCTGCTTGCCGAAGTAGGCCGGCGGGAGAAGCAGCACGTAGTTTGCGCCGGCGTCGGCGGCGTCGGCGATGAACTCGAGGACTTGCTTCGTGCCGTGGCCGCCTACGCCGGCCATGATGGGGTAGGACGGCCCGCATGCCTTGCGCGCGGTTTCCAGGAGCGTCTTGCGCTCCTCGCGGGTGAGTAGAAAGGTCTCGGCGTTGGTGCCGAGGATGACGAGGCCGGCGAGACCGGTTTTGGAGAGGTACGAGTAGTATTTTGCTTGGGATTCCGTGTCCAGCTTGTCTGTGTTGTTTTGGTCGAAGAAGGTGATGGCCGGGGCCCAGACGCCGCTTGGTGGTACTTTGGGGGGTGACATGATTGTTATGATAATAGTGATGCAGTGTAATTTGAGAGGCAGGTCAACAATCTGGATAGTTGGAGGTTCTAGGGACGGCCGGGATACTTAAGCTGTCTGCCTGGTGGTCAGGTTGCATCCTTCCATCTACGCCGAGGTCCTTTCTGTGCTCCGTTGCGATAATGGCGTAAGTAGCATTAGATGAGCAGCTCAGCACCGCGTCCATTCGTCTCCATCTTGATCCATCCCCAAGCCAATTATACCGCTGGATTCACCAGCAACTGAACGAGACCGGATGGAAACATCTTCACTACAGAGAGGCAATGGCTATTTCCGACGGATAAATGTCCAGTCCAGCACCCTCCGACGGAAAACATCTCCCGCCTGCATCCCACTCCTACAACGGACAAGAAAAAACCACTCAGTTTCAAACCCGCAAAAAACGCTGGCCAGAGACAGTCATCATCTCCGTGATTTCGGAGCGCCTTGCAGCGGATCCAGATGCCTTCGGATGGCCACCCCTTGCCGGCTTCCTCAAGCAACGGCAACGCGCCGAGGAGACGGAAAAGAAACAGCGAGAGGGCGAGAGTCACTCGGGCGTGCGACAGGTGCAAAAAGTGACAGGCTCCTGATTTCCTTGCTTGGTGTGGTCTGGCGGCTTTGGACTGGGTTGCTAATCGGTCGTCTTTTGTGCTAGGAGGAAGATTAGGTGCAATGGCACGCAGCCTTGTGGATTTTGTACGCGGGCGAGGACGGGCTGTACGTTCGAATCGGCTTATGCGAGAGGTCGGGCGCCTGTGATTCCGTTGGCATCTGAAGTTGAAACGAGAAATGGCTTTACGAGGGGAGTGGATGTATCGTCTCAAGCAGCACAGCATGATGGATTGCAGCCGCAGGACCAAGATACCTCGAGTTATCTCGCGCCCTCCGCGTCAACATACGCAGCAGCCTCATCGCAAGCATCCCCAGAGCCGTCCCAAACCGACTTACAAGGCCACTACATCGGCCCGGCATCAGGAGTATCCTTCCTGCTGCGGGTGCAGAAACGCCTCCACCAAGCCGTCGAGTTCTCGCACGCCAGCACAATCTTCACCTTTGGCGACGCGCCGCTGCAGCTCCCGGAGTTCGACCCGTCCTTCTGCATGATGCTGCCGCGTGACGACGCGCAGCGCCTGATCGACCGCTACTTTGACTTCGCCATGCCGACGTACCGCTTCCTGCACCGGCCTACCGTGCAGGAGTGGTTCGGCGAGTTCTACGACACGCTGGGCGTTATGCGCGACGCCCTCAGCGCCCCGGCCAAGGTCGCGCTGCTGTTCATGGTCTTTGCCCAGGCGAGGGTCTACATGCCTGAAAACGATCGGCCGGGCCCGTCGGACTTGAGCACGCGGTACTTCCTGGCTGCTGAGAACCAGCTTGCCAAGGAGAGGGGCTCGATTCGCTTGACGAGCGTTCAGGCGCGTTTGACGCAGTGCTACTACCTTCTCACTCAGTCCCGAATTAACCACTGCTGGAGTCTGTTTGGAACTGTCTCGCATCTGACGCTGGCTATTGGGTTGAATAGGAATAGGCGTCCTGATGCGACGGGCGGCTTGAGCGTGGTCGAAGCTGAGTGTCGTCGTCGAACCTTTTGGTGTGCTTACACGTTGGATGCCTACCTGAGCGTCGCTTTGGGGAGACCGCGGTCGTTTCACGACAATGATATTGACACGGAATTTCCGGCTTGTGTCGACGACGATCAACTAGCGACAGACCACATCGCCGTGTCCCCTCTCAACAAAGGGCCGTCAACTATGCTTGCCGCCATTGCACACATCAAGTAGGTTTACTCTGCTAATTCACAAGCACGACTAACGAGCCAGGCTTGCCCGCATAAACAGCAAGATCGTGCGCGATCTCTACTCCATCAAACCCATCTCAGCCAGTCGCCGATCCGTCCTGACGGAAAGAATCTCCAAAGACCTGAGCGACTGGCGAGTCGAGCTGGCCCGGTTCCTCGACGCCGACTTCTTCAGCTCATCCCTCGTCGTCCCGCTCTTCCAGCGCCAACGCAACGTGCTCAACCTGACCTACTGGCACGCCATCATCCTGACGTACCGGCCGTTCGTGCTAAGCAGCCTCGCGCGGCTTTCGCGCCGAGGCGCCAGCGAAGACGAGGCGCAGGACCAGGCTGCAGAGAGCGTGCGGCAGTGCTTGGTGGCGGCCATGGACACGGTCAAGACCATCGACGACATGACGCAGAGTCGACAGGTCTTTGGCGCCT
The DNA here is from genome assembly GCA_001305505.1 of Neonectria ditissima. Classification (NCBI taxonomy): domain Eukaryota; kingdom Fungi; phylum Ascomycota; class Sordariomycetes; order Hypocreales; family Nectriaceae; genus Neonectria; species Neonectria ditissima. The sequence goes on from LDPL01000003.1 coordinate 463,827, forward strand.
TCTGGGTGAGTACCCCAACCGGATCCCCATGCAGACCGTGCTTGGGAGTAAGCGGCTGACCAGCTACAGATTACAGCGTACTTTGCCTTTACGGCAACCATCGTGCTGTACATCTACGTGATCCAGAAGCGCGCGTCCCCGCCAGACGTGTACGGCGCGTACCTCGCCGCCGCCACGCGGTGCCAGTCCCACATCTCTGCCATGGCCGAGAAGGGATCGCTGTCGGAGCGGTATTGTCTCGTTCTCGAGGAGCTGCGCGTCGAGGCCCTGCGCCAGGCGAAGCGCATGCATCCCGGGCTGAGGGTGAATCCTGCAGGCGGCGTCTCGCAGAGTAACGGGTTTGATATGGCTGGACCGGTGTTGGTGGGAAGCAGTCCGAGCACTGGGACGAATTACACGGATTTGCTTGGGGAGACTGCGATTGACTTGGACGGGATGCCGAGTTCTGCCTTTTCGGACGCGTCTGGCTGGGGGCAGTTTGCCTCGATGGTGTCGTCGGGGCTGGGCAATCTGGATTTGTTTCTTGGTGAAGATTTATTCAAGGTTTGATTCCGACTTGTTCATTGGCGTCTTGGACAACATGATACTATTTTGACCATCGTGAGACTAAGCCAGCCTCGTAAATCTCCGAGTGAATTCCGTCCCACCTGCAAACCACGTAACTAATTACCCCTGCTAAGATCTACGCAGCTTCCGTTCCTTGTGATTGCCAAGCACGGAAAAGCCCATCGTGCTCCGGCGGAAAAGTCACCGCGGGGTAGTCTGGCGGGGTCGTCGTACTCTACTGAGAATACCCCGTCATAGCGGAGCTGGACACGTCCGACTCGGCATAAACTCGTCGTCTCGTCGGCTTTGCGTGTGTATATCAAGCAAGCCTCTCTATTGTATTCCGGGCGTTTTCTTGTAAATCCACGGCACCTCCTCCTCCTCACATCCCAACCCTCAACACAGCTCAAATGGCATCCGCAGTAGCCAAGCGCCTCCAGGGCAAGACGGTCCTCATCACCGGCGCCTCATCCGGCATCGGCCGCTCCACGGCCTTCGAGTTCGCCCGCGCAAGCCCCGACAACCTCAAGCTGATCCTGACGGCGCGCCGCATCGACACTCTCAAGCAGGTCGCCGCCGACATTGCCAGCGAGGTCGGCCCCGGCGTCAAGGTGCTACCCGTCCAGCTAGACGTCAGCAACGCCGATGCCATTCGCGCTTTCGTCGGCGGATTACCTGCCGAGTTCAACGAGGTCGACGTGCTCGTCAACAACGCGTGAGTCTTCCTTTCCAGCTCAATATCTGCCTTTTGGAACAAGCAGCTGACGGCCACAGCGGCCTGGTAAAAGGCGTGGCGAAAGCGCCCGAGATCGCAGAAGCCGACATCAACGTCATGTTCGCGACCAACGTCACGGGGCTGATCAACATGACGCAGGCCATCCTGCCGTCCATGCTGAAGCGCAACGGCGGCGACGGCGCGGGCGACATCATCAACATCGGGTCCATCGCCGGCCGCGAGCCCTACGTCGGCGGCGGCATCTACTGCGCGACCAAGGCCGCCGTGCGGTCCTTTACCGACAGCCTGCGGCGGGAGCTGATTTCCAAGCGGATCCGCGTCATCGGCGTCGATCCCGGCCAGGTCGAGACGGAGTTTTCCATTGTCCGGTTCGGCGGGGACAAGTCCAAGGCCGATGCTGTCTACGCGTGAGTATGCTGTTATTCTTTGGTGCATGAGTGAGTTGCTAACTGTGTTGCAGAGGGTGTGAGGCATTGACGCCTGATGATATCGCCGAGGCTATTGTTTTTGCGGCTGGGAGGAGGGAGAATGTTGTTATTGCTGATACCCTGATCTTCCCTAACCATCAGGCCGCAGCGACGATTATGCACCGAAAATCGACGTAGAGATGTTTAAAGTAGTGTAGACAACGAACTAGAACAAATCAGAACAAATCAGATTCAATCCGGTGACCGCATGAGTGAACTTTGACTAGCGATTGCGTATTGAGGTTGGAAGAATTACAACTTGAATGCCAAGTGGACTACGAGTTCGTGCTTGCTAGTGTGAAAGCGAGGATGTAGAAACATCAATCTGCGCTGATTGAGATATGTTCAAGTTCTGTGGCGCTCTACCTCTAGTCAAAGACTTTAATTCTTACCATCACACAGCGATCGTCTCTTCCCAGCCGGGAAACAGGTAGGTTGATAACGATGCAAATCCTCCCTAAACTTCCAGCCACTTAGACAGCCATGACCGACCCTTGGCCAGAAACTGAGAAATGCAACTCCAACTGAAACCTGCAGTCTTCAATCTAGGCTCCAGGATATCCAACTCCCTACCACCAACCATCAACGCCCACCCCCAAAAACCACACCAGGCAACCAAATTACTTCAGGTGAAAAAGAAAGCACCTTCCTCATGGCGCATTTTTCGCTCTTTACCGTCCCGTTCCCGCGGCGACCAGCTGGATATCCACCAAACTAGCATCCAGGCAGTCGAATTAACCGACATCCAAAACTGCATCAAGAACAACAAACCCAGCACCAACCAATAACCCAATCCCTTCATCCAGGCAGCAACTATTCCCAAACCCGTCTTAAGCTCAGCTGCCACTGCACATCCTCAGGCAAGTAAAGTTCCAGCCAGACACCGCAAGCCATGGAGCAGTTCCTCGTAGACAACATCCCCCGCTACCACAAGCTGGTCTCGGCCTTCCGGCCCAAACCGGCCCGCCAGCCCGCCCCCGACGCCCCGGCCCCGGTCCCGGACATGCTCGTCACCGCCCGCCTCCGCCCGCTACTCCCCGACGACGGCGTCCTACCCCCGGCGCTCTTCCCGCGCCCCGCCGAGCCGGGCGTCCTAGACGTCCACGAGCTGCGACAACCGCCCCGCGGCCCAGCACTCCTCAGAGCATGAACCCCCCTCCCTTTACTCGGAATCGTTACTCATCCTTTTCTCTTTAGTCATTCAACTTCCAAGTCGACCGCATCTACGCCGCCGACGCCCCCACCGAGGCCATCTACGCCGACGCCGTCAAGCCCCTCGTGCCCTGGGCGTGGAACGGCGGCATCAGCACCCTCTTCGCCTACGGGCAGACGGGCTCGGGCAAGACGCACACCGTCACCGGCATCGAGCGCCTAGTCGCCGACGAGATGCTCGGGGGTATCTTGGACGGCCAGCGCAGCGTCTACGTGACCATCGTCGAGCTGGCCGGCAACGCGGCCCACGGTACGTTTCTAGTACATCGCAAAAGACATTACCAGCAACTGACAGCATCTAGACCTCCTCAACGCCCGCCGCTCCGTCTCGGTCCTCGAAGACTCCTTCGGCGTCACGCAGCTCAACGGCGCGCTGGAACACCACGTCACCTCGCCGGCATCCATGCTCGCCCTCGTCGACACGGCCACGGCCTTCCGCCGCACCGAAGCCACCGACAAGAACTCGGCGTCGTCGCGCTCCCACGCCATCTGCCGCGTGCGCGTCCACAACCCGGCCACTGTAGACGACGACGGCGTGCTGTTCCTCGTCGACCTCGCCGGCTCCGAGGCCGCGCGCGACATCGCCGCCCACGGCGCGACCCGCATGCGCGAGACGCGCGAGATCAACGTCAGCCTCTCGGTCCTCAAGGACTGCATCCGCGGCAAGGCCGAAGCCGACGCCCTCGCCGGCGCGCGCCCCGCGAAACGAAGACCGCATGTGCCCTTCCGCCACAGCGCCCTGACAAAGGTCCTCAAGCACGTCTTCGACCCGGCCGCCCAGCATCCCTGCAAGACCGTCGTCGTCGCCTGCGTCAACCCCAGCCTCGGCGACGTCGGCTCCAGCAAGAACACGCTGCGGTACGCCGAGACGCTGCGCGTGCTGCTGCCCCGGACCGCGCCGCCGCCGCACGATCCCCGGTCGCCCATGACGTGGACCAACGCGCAGCTGCGAGAATGGATCGCTGAGAATGTAAAGATTGCCGCCAGAATACCCATCCCCCTGCTATCATCTGCATCGCTGACCGTTTTGTAACAAGTCCGGCAAGCCCCCGGTCGACGCCGCCGTCTTGGCCCCCACCGAGTCCGGCCCGCAGCTCCTCCGCCTGCCGGCGCCCGAGTTCGAGGCCCGGTGCCTCAAGACGCCCGACGTCACGCCCGAGCAGGCCAAGTCGTTCCGGTCCAAGATCTGGCAGATGCACGTCGACTCCAAACGCGCGCCAGCCAAACAGCCCGACGCGCCCGACGCCGATCTCCTGCTTCGGCAGTCCAGCCAAGACCCCGATCCCAAGGCGCTCTCGGTGCCCTTCAAGGAACGCATCCGGCCGGGCATGGCCGTCAGCTGGACCCCGCCGGCCGGGTTCGCCATGGCCCTCCCTGGTATGAACATGGTTGTCGTGCTTTCTCCTGCCCTCGACGCGGGCACCGAGTCCAAAGGGCCTCGCTACCTATGCGCCATAGTCACTCCTGCCATCATGTCGGAAGCATACGACTTGCATCTCTGGCGACAGGTTGTGGTTGAAGTGGAGCAGATGGACACCGAAGTCTTGTTGGAGTACGACGTCGCGACGAGGTATTACTACATCACCATTTAGTTAATAGATAGAAGCCCTTCATCATTAATCCAACAACATGTGGCGCAATTCATTCGTCATTCAAAAGACTGTATTCATAATCCGTGTGCATACTCCCAGTCATGAACCTAGTCATAAACCATCTGGCCATGCAATTATCCTACTTCCCAAGACTCCGTCACAATCTCTTCCTAGACCAAAACCACGGGCACCTTATGCCCTTACAAGGTGTATCGAACTAGCAAAGATTGAGCCCACAGACGCCATTGCGTTCCCGATACGCTACGTAAAATGTCCCTGCAGCCTCACTTGGCCTGCGCGTCATTGATAACCAGCAGACCAGCGTTGATTCCAGCACGAGCAATCTGGTCACCCAAGACACCCACCGTGCGCTGGAACTCCCGCTCCAGACCGAGGTCCGCGTTGAGCAAATTGTCAAAGCAAGAGTGGCTTCGTCCAGTGATGATCAAGTCGCCGACATTTCGCCGGGACCTGCCCACCGTCTCGCGCGCCTCGACAACAGCCCTTTCAGGAAGGCTTTGAATCGAGTCGACCACGACTTCATTAAACGTCACATGGCTCTCCAGCTTCTTTGCTGCCTTGTTCTTGGCCGTGTTCAAGAGATCGAGATCAGTTGCCGAGGGCTCGCTAACGACGGTCTTGTGCAGGCCCTTGCTGGTTGAGGGATCGCTTTCCAGAGAGTGGTGCACATCCGCATCATCGCTCAAGCTAAAGTGGGCGATGGTGATGGTCACGTTGGGGTTGTGGGCCAGCTGGAGAACAAAGAGAAGAGCCGCTCGGTCATCTTTGCCACCGATGAATGGCACAAAGATGCGCTGGTTCTGCCCCACAGGTGTGTGCAGGACGCCCGAGTCATGTGCGCTGTGTACTGACAGGCCGGTAAAGGCGCTCCGTTGGAGAGTTGGTCGCTTAGACAAACTCGTATCCTCGAGGCCCCGGCTGATATAGATACCAGTTGTGCAAGGTGCCCGGTCAATAACGGCTTGGACGAAGTCGATGTGGCTTTTGCTGAAGAAACGGTCGGTTGGTGAGCTGGACTCGAATGGAATCAACGAGTTGTCCTCGGCAAGACTACCATGAGAGCTCCATGGGATAAGCATCAGGTCAGACTTGGCCTCCTCCGCCCGCTTGGAGATGGTCTCTGCATAGGCGGATGTGGGGATGACCGAGACCTGGCCGGCTACGGCGACGCCATTGAGTCGGGAGAAAGTCTGGAAAGCTGAGTAAACGGCATCGCGATTAGCGAATTCGTCCAGCTCCGCAGACTGCATGACCGAAGAGGTACGGTCTGTAAGCTCCACTAGGCGAACACCATGGACTTCGAGCGGGCGAGTCAGAAGCTGGCTGGGCTCCACGGACGTGACGCTGGGAGGGCCAGTCTCGGGGGCCGAGGTTGCCTCCTCTTCCTTTTCTTTTACTAGGGGGTTCGAGTCCGATGCCTTCTTAGCGTCGCCGAGAAGGGCGACGAGGTTGAACAGGCCGGAGAGGGCGTCAAGGCGAAGGTGCAGGGTGAGACGGCGGGTCTGGGCCTTGTCAAGAGCCTCATCCATTCTGTTCTCAGAGACCTGGGCCTCGGTGACAATTGGGTTGCCCTCCCAGTCAATCTCTCCACGACGCCACTTATCAACCTTGACACGGTACCACATGGGGTAGAGCCATCGTGTCAAGGGCGTGGTTGAGACCGTGGTAACCTGTACATGATTAGCAGGGAAATTTCGGCGTAGCGAGTGAGACATACCAGTGCCATGACAACGAAAATGGTAAAGGTGCGTTGAGAGAGAATGCCAGCTTGCAAGCCAATGTTCTGATCAAGTTAGCGCCTTAGCCCGGCTGACAGCAACAAATAACTTACCAAGACAATCAGTTCAACAAGACCCTTGCAACTCATCAGGGCGCCGATGGTGAAGCTTTCGCGCCACAGGCAGTGGCAGAGTCGAGCAGCGAGAGTGCCGCCAACGATCTTGCCGAAAAAGGCACATGCAATGACAGCAATCACGTAGCCCCAGGTTCTGCCATCATTGAGCAGTCCAAGGTTGGTGTTGAGTCCAGACAGCGCAAAATAGAGAGGCAACAGTAGCACAGTCACTAGATCCTCAATCTTTTCAGTGAGCTTAATGGCGAAACCACCCTCGTGGGGACAGATCAGGCCGATGAGAAAAGCGCCGAAAATAGCATGGACACCAATGGCGGCTGTTGCGAAATTAGCTTGTGGCATGACTCAACCGCACAAGAAACTCACCGGTAAACCAGGACGAGATCAGCACTAGAAGTAGCGTCAAGCCCGTCATGGTCTGAGAAGGACCGTTCTGGATGCTGTTGTTGCGGCGCAAGATCCAGATAAAGGCGGGTCGGACGGCGAAGACGAGGAACAGTACCCAGCCGACGGCCGTCAGAAAAACGTAGAGGGCTGTCAGACCAGAGGCATTGTTGACAAGAGCAACGCTCAGAGCCAACAAAACCCATCCAGTCACGTCGTTGCCAATTCCAGCTGCGAGAACTGTGACACCGACCGCGGTGCCAAGCAGCTGCAGCTCAGAGAGAATACGGCACAGGACGGGGAAAGCAGTAATGGCGAGAGCGGTACCAATGAAGAGGGCATACGTGCCGAAGGACATGTCCTCCAAGGTGCTCTCGGCGCGAAACTCGTTGTAGAGGCCCCAAGCGACAGCGACACCAAGACCAAAGGGGAGAATCATGCTCGCGAGGCCGACACTAAGGGCGACGCGCCAATTACTCCGAAACATGCGGGTATCAACCTCGAGACCAACGAGGAACAAGAAGAGAAGCAAGCCGAGGTTGGCGACGTTGGAGAGGACGGGCATGGAGTCCGTGGGGAAGATGTTCTCCTTGAAGCCGTGGATGCGCATCATGATAGAAGGGCCCAGGACGATGCCTCCGATGACCTCTGCGATAACGCGAGGCTGGCCAAAGTACGAGAGCGGATAGTGCAGGAGGCGGCAGAAGATGATGATGATGACTGCCTGGACAATGAAGAGGGCGATGGGGTCCTTGGGGTTGTAGTGGATGGGATTGAGGCCTTCGAGAATGCCGCCCTGGGGCCTTGCGCCCGTGGCAGCGGCCACGATGGCCGATGTTGTTGCTGAAGCTGACATGGCGGGCGACTGAGAGGGAATGCTACTGCGCGCTGCGAGGTTGCGACAGACTCAACGACGGCGTCGCTCGCTCCCACAATATGAGCGAGGGACGGGAGAGGTCGTCTGAGAGATGATGATGGAAAGTGAGAATAAAGGTCCGAAGTCAGAAGGAAACAAATGCAAGGCTTTCGGTCAGTTTTAACTTTCAACGCAGCAAAGAAAGGGCCGGGACGAGCTAAGCAAGCGGGGAGGGAACTTGCTGGGATACAGGGCCCAATGATGCTCGTCAGCCGGCCGTTTCAATGGGCCCAGGCCTTGCTGGATCATGGATCATGGCTCAAGGGTGTTTCTGGGTCTCGGCTCGTATCCTGGCTGGACGCCTCCTGGACGAGATAAGAGGCACAACAGTCGGTGGGCTGGGCTGCAGGCGGTTGGAGGTTGGCCGGAGCCGGTGGCCGTGATCTTGGGCCGAGCGTGGCCGTGCAGAGCGGCCTCATGCCAGTGAAGCAACGGTCCCGGGTCTGGGGGAACGGAGGGTGTGATGGGTGTGCGGCAAGCACCGCTAACGAGGGCATGGTTCAGACATGGTTCAGAAAGCCTCGTGTACTTCGTACCTGGTACGTATTCGTACAGGAGCGCAAACCTGCACTCTGATACCCGGTCAAAGTTCAGGTGTGCTGCTCCTCGAGTACAGAGTGCAGGGCGGCGCATCCCTCCATGCCTCAACGGCACCACGCGCATGCAGGTGTGTGTGCTCATGGTGGCGGCTGAGGCCACGCAACTGGACGACGCAGGAATGGTTCTTTGGGGAATTGACAATTTGTGGAGAGTGTCTGGGCCTTGCTGGACCAGCTCGAATTTCCAAGACCTCTGCCAAGGGCGGACCCCGGACGAGAAAGGGGACCACGGGATCAAACCCAACATTATTAGGCGCTTTGAGCGCAGGCAGCACATGGCAGCCCGTAATAAAAGTCCAATGACGCAGCAGGTCGATCACCTCCATTTGCGGGGGACAGGGAGATGGTGGCATCATATAAGTAGCTTGACGGGTGCTGCCTCCACCGACACGAAACGGCGAGCAGGGGGGGCCAACGGCTTGCTTGGATACAAGGCGTGTGGCCCTAGACTTTGCTTGGCTCCGATGCCAGCAAGGGCGGTGAGGTCCAACGGCGTATTTGCCGGCTCTGGATTCCAGCCTGCATCCAGCATCGCGGCTCTGGCGCGAGGAGGAGAGGGGGGCGGAAGAAGGGGCGGGTGCGGCGCAAGGAACCTTGGGAGACAAGGCCGTGAGGGGAAATGGGGTAGGCTGGAGATGGTGAGATGGTGAGCTAGGTGGAGGCTGCCGTCCTTGTCTGTTTGTCTCCAACTCCACCCAGGCTGCACCCATCTCCCGCAGGCTCCATCCCAAGCTGCCATTCAGAGCTGCGACTCTGAGACCCTGGGACTCCAGCATGTGCTGGTTCGCTCCACAATAGATAGCTCCCACTGCATCTGCCTGCATGGGTATCAAACGCAGATGCAAATGCTATGACGGGATGCCAAGCGACGACACCAAGACCGCAGACGCCATGTGACCAAGCCCGCTGCCATCGTGGCCATCCCGGTCCAAAGGGGGGCCGGCGCAGCAAAAGCGAGATGCTTGTCGTCCGAAACCCCAGGATTCATTCACATCGAAGCGTTCACGCGGCCCCCCCCCCTCTTTGTCGCAGCTGTTTGTCCTTGGGAAGCGTCCGGGCTTTGAGCGGGTGACTGAACACGCAGCATGGGCTAAGGCCGTGGTGGTTGGACACTTGGGTGGTTTGGTTGTGCGGGGGGGAGGCATCGGTGCGAGTCTCGTCGAGTCTAGTTCGTTGCGATGGTGGAGGTGGAGGTGGCGTTGATAGCGGTTGTCATTGTCGCGGGAGGGTGAATGAGAATGAAGGGATGCATGCTGTGCTCTTTGGGTGTGTTTTCCATGAAGGGATTTTGCTTGTTGGTGTGTAGTGGCTGGCGGGGAGTTCAGCGGTCGGGTCCCCTAGATCCCGGCTCCCCGACACCTCCCAGCGGCTCTTGTTCAGTGGCGCGTCGGGCGCGTTAGCGGGCTGGGAGCTGGCGGGGAGCTGTGGTGGGGTGGGTTGCACCATGCAGCCCGACCAGACCGGTCGCAGCTGGCACATTAGATTGAGGTGACTCGAACCGTCCAACCGGGAGCTCACCAGCTTGTCCGACGAGATTGAATGTGTAAGAGAGGGCATTTTGAAGACATGCAGTCAATGTCAAGCAGCATGAACTAGATTGAGAAGCTACCTAGTCCATCTTGCGCTTCTGACTTGTCGGTCAAAGAGCGAACAACACAGCATAGCAGCGGCTTACCTTACCTTTCTTTGCTCTAGATCGGATTCACCACTGACTAACAATCACAGGAATCCAAGACCAACTTGTCTCGCAAGCATTTGTACATAGTACGTATCCTGCTCCCTCTCAAGCTGGCACCCTCCTGCTGCTGTGTGAGCTCCAACTCATGCTTGTGACCTTGTCTCCCGAACTGCGTCCGCATGGCACACGCCAATCTGACATGTATCCTTGAGAGATTAAAATCTCACCGTGTAGCAATTGACGTAAGAAAAAGTCTGCTCGTGGCTGTCTCCAGATCTACCCTACGTTCCCTTCTCAGGAACTCCAACTCAAAAAACCCCAATGGACGTCGATATGTGGTGGATACAACCCTCCAGAACACTAACCCGCAACCAACGATGAGCCATAATGATTCAAAAATGACCAAGACACAAAGTATATTCCGACAACCATCTTCAAAACATTAAATACATTTCTCGATCCAGTGAGACAAAAGCCTTTACATCACGTTGCACAGATGCCCCCCCTCTGAAAAAAAAAAAACTCTTCCCTCCACACCACCTCGCATCCCTCCCCCAGAAAACAATGACAGACGCATCCCATCACGCCCTCGTCTTCGGCGCCACCGGCCTGGTCGGCTGGGCCGTCGTCGACCAGCTGCTCGCCAGCTCGGCCGCGCCATTCGCCAGCGTCACCGCCGTCAGCAACCGCCCCGTCACCGCCGCCGACGCCCGCTGGCCCTCCTCGGCCGCCGGCTTGCGCCTCGTCTCCGGCGTCGATCTGCGCGACGACGCCTTGGCGGACCAGCTGCGGCGCGAGGTCGACGACATTGTGCGTGTCACGCATGTCTTTTACTTTGGTTGGTTTTTCTTTTTTCTCCAGAGTCTTGGGGGTTCTAGATCTCGGTCTGACCAATTGCCCGCGTTCAGTCTTTGCGCCGCATAATGACGACCACCTGCAAGAGTGTCGGCTCAACTGCGACATGATGCGCAGAGTCGCCGGCGCGCTCAACACCCTCGCGCCCCGTCTCAAGTCGTTTGTGTACTCGGGCGGAACCAGAGTCAGCACCCCGTATCCAACCAGTCCCCCCATCCGCATCGCTAATTCCGTATCTAGGGCTACGGCATCTACGCGCCCGACGGAACCTTTACCGCGCCGCTTAAAGAGTCCATGGCCGACAACCTGCCCGCCGACTACGCCAAGACGGTAGCATACCCCTGGTTCCGCTCCATCCTCACCGAAGCCTCGGCCGGCCGCGCCTGGTCCTGGTCCGAGGTCTGCCCCGACGTCGTCGTGGGCTTCAGCCCTATCGGGTCCAACTTTTCGCTCGCGCTGCACTGGGCGCAGTACCTGTCGCTGTACGCGCGCAACCACGGCGCCCCGGGCAAGTCCGGCATCGAGGTTCCCTTCCCGGGCAACGAGCAGGCCTACCGCGCGCTCTTCACACCCGTGTCGTCGCGCACGCTCGGCCGCATCGCCATCCACGCGGCCCTGAACCCGGACGCGTGCGGCGGCAAGATCATCAACATGGTCGACCGCGCGGAGCCGTCGACCTTTGCCCAGCTGTGGCCGGCGATTGCCGACTGGTTCGGGCTGGTGGGCGTCGGTCCGGCGGACGACGCCGGGGCGGCGCCGGGGGTGTACGTCGAGGAGCACAAGCACCTGTTCGGCGACGAGGGGCGGCCGAAGGCGGTCGAGGCCGGGGTGGGGGCCGGACACAAGCAGCTCGACAGCGTAGGGTGGTGGTTGACGTTTGATCGCCAGCTGAGCGCCGACCGGCTCCGGGGGCTGGGGTTTGTGGAGGAACGGTCCCCGGCGGAGGGGTGGTTGGAGGCGTTTGAAAAGCTCCGGGCTGCCGGCATCGTTTTCTGATGCCATTGGTAGCTCAGCCGGGGTTATCCCTGATGGCAGATTCATCCAGCATCTGGCTGACTAGCTCTTTCATTTTGATCGCGCTGTCGAGTTAGCAAGATGCTTCTATGTAATCGATATGTATAGCCGTACTAGATGGAAAAAAGGCGAGGGTTGCCGAGGGAAACCCGGTCGTCTGCCTCCGCCATGCCGGCTTCCCGAAAGCCCTTGTACTCCACCAAAGCGATGACAAACACCTGGCACAGTGCTGCACACAGTAAGACATGGATCATCACTGGTAACAAACACACAAACACCTGCCGTCCACCTCACAAACCATTAGCTCCGCACCGTGTGTATCCGGGGCAATGCAGGCGGCCCGGGAACAAGAGATTTCCCCACAGTTGCCCATCTTGGCACACGCGCGCAGCCTTTCCAACCGTCTTCCTTGCTCGTCGAGGCACACGGGTGAGTATTCATTACGAAATCGCACCCTCGGGATGCCAATGACACAACAGCATGGTTTTCTTCTGTGCCCAGCTAGTTTTGACAATCTCCGCGGCATGTTTGCCATGTACTATAAGGAAAGGGTCTCTTTCTCTTCCTCTTCTTCTATTTTCTCGCTCTTTTTGTTTCCATTTTTTTGCTCGAGTTCACTCGGGGTTCCCATCATTTCATCAGCATCGTGGGATCGTGGAGGAACAGCATGGCTTTGTCGTCGCCCTAGCACCCAGACGAGACTAGAACAGTCGAAAAGCCACTTCATCTTCCGCTACAGGCTTTGACGTCACCTGGCCCGATTGGTTCAATTGGATCTGGCCTGAAGAAGAAACTTCTGACCAAGGAGGGAGGATTGGTAGACGGGTCAAGAAGGAAGAGAGTGGACGAAGACAAGGAGTGAGTGAGGGAGGCGTCAACACCAACCACCAACCATCAAACTGGAGTGAGCGTTATATACACACTCCAACCTCGGTACGCCACGCAGCTCGGCCCCGTCTCCTCACCCACAATGTCCCCCCGGCATCCAACAACATGGAAGGTCGACATTGACCTCGTCCTCAACCGCTTCGTCCCGCCGCCGCCCTGGCATCACATCCCCTACCCCGTCGCCCACTTCCTCGGCCACCGCCGCGCCAAGCCCCGCGACATAGGCAACGTCGTGCCCATCTTCTGGGCCTTTGTCGGCGTCTTCTGCGCCGTCAGCATCATCGAGGTCGTCTCCGACCGGATCCCGGCGTTTACGGAACGCGGCGCCCCCATCATCGTCGGCAGTTTTGTAAGTTCCTTTTCCTTTCCACTGGACCCCCGCGCTCGTTCTACATTTAGACTACATCCCTTGGAGAGAATGCCGTGGTTGCTAACGGGACAAGGGTGCCGGCGCCGTGCTCGAGTTCTACGCCATCGAGTCCCCCCTCTCCCAGCCGCGCAACTTCTTCCTCGGCCAGATCCTCGCCGCCGCGCTGGGCGTGGCCATCTGCAAGCTCTTCCGGCTGAGCGCGCACTTCGCGGCCATCCGGTGGGTCGGCGGTGCCGCGTCGTGCGCGTCCGTCACGGCCGTCATGGCGCTGACCAAGACGGTGCACCCGCCGGCGGGGGCCACGGCGCTGCTGGCCGTCGTCGACGACCAGATCCTGCGCCTGGGCTGGTTCTTCGTGCCCGTCGTCATGCTCAACTGCGCCGTCATGTTCGCCGTCGCCCTGCTGGTCAACAACGTCCAGCGCACGTTTCCCTCATATTGGTGGACCCCCGAGGACCTGCGCCGCCCGCGCGCCGGCCTGGAGCCGGATGAGGAGAGCAAGGGGGCCGTCGTCGAGGAGGCAAGGACCGACGATGGCAGCGAGCGCACCAGGCACGATCAGGAGCCCGAGGACGAGTACGAGAGCAAGCAGGTCGTGATCCGGCCGGGGCAGCTTGTGTTGCCAAGCCACGTCTACATTACGCCCGAAGAGATCCAGCTGCTGGAGGAGATAGGCAATAGATTGTAGAGACTTACAGCCCGAGCCCATCCGTGACGACCTGCACTCGATGAACCTATCACAAGTGTAACGGTAGCCAGGAACACCCGATGCGATGCGATGCCAAGATTAGCGCGCGGCGGCTGCACGGCGCCAATACCACCACAGCCACCATCAGACCAGGTCAATCGACGTTGCAGAGGCCTCTTCTCTCCATTCTCTGAGTCGACGACGTGCAAAAAAGGGGACGCTGTGGTTCCACACCACTACGCGTCGTCCCTGCGCAAATCCCCACAAATGGCTTCATCCGCACTGCCGGGTTACGCAACACCGTCCGCGTATGCTCTGTCGTCGCGGCCCGGCCATAGACTCGCTGATAGCATCTCTCTTTTCCCTCTTCTAAAAGTCTGCTATATTATCCGTCTTCTTTTTGTCCTATTCGTGCTTTCTTTTCTTTCATACCAATTTCTTACCCTCGCTTGTATATCGCCTCTTTTGAACCATCGCAATGCTCAAGAACTACCCGCTCGCTCTCGCGGCCGCCTTGTTGACCGGGGCTGCTGCTCAGACCTACAGCGACTGCAACCCTACTAACGAAAGTAAGTCGAGCGGCCCCATGTTTCCGCATCTGCTTCCTAGGATACCCCGTTGACGTTTTCTTGCTTTAGCAAACTGCGACTCCGACACTGCTCTTTCGTCCTCGACCTACTCCGTCGACTTTACCGCCGGCGCTGATACGGACAACTGGGAGTCGGTCGGTTCCGGCGACGTTGACTACACCGACAACGGCGCCGAGTTCACCATCACCTCCCAGGGAGATGCGCCGACCATCCAGACGCAATGGTACATCTTTTTCGGCCGTGTCGAAGTGCACATGAAGGCCGCCTCAGGGACCGGCATCGTATCCTGCTCCGTCCTGCTCTCGGATGACCTCGACGAGATGTAAGTCCTCCAACAAGCCTTCCGCCTGCAACACCCCTAACAGCCACAACAGCGACTGGGAATGGCTCGGCGGGTCGGCAGACGAGGTCCAGACCAACTACTTCGGCAAGGGCGACAGCTCCTCGACGGACCGCGACACCACCGTCGCCGTGACGGACACGCAGGCCACCAGCCACAACTACACCGTGTACTGGACCGAGTCCTCGTGCGTGTGGTACGTCGACGGCACCGCCGTGCGCACGCTGACCTACGACGACGCCGACAGCGGCGCCCAGTACCCGCAGACGCCCATGCGCGTCAAGCTGGGCATCTGGGCCGGCGGCGACAGCACCAACTCCGAGGGCACCATTGAGTGGGCTGGCGGCGACACGGATTACGACGACGGCCCTTTTACCATGACGGTTGAGAGTGTCGAGGTTACCAACTTCAACACCGGCGCGAGCTACACCTACGGCGACCAGACGGGCGACTACTCCAGCATCGTAGTCAACGAAAGCGACGACGATGACTCGGACTCGTCGTCTTCCAGCGAGAGCTCGACCAAGACATCCACCTCCAAGACAACCATCTCCAAGACAACCTCCGTCTCTGGCTCGAGCTCGGCCACGACCGTCTCCATCGCCACCGATTCCTCCGCTGCGATCGAGTCCCCCAGCAACAGCTCCGACACGACCCCCACCTCGTCCGGCGTCGCCGTCGTTACATCTACCGCCGAAAGTCTCGGCAGCGGCATATCGCCCAGCACCTGGATCATCTCCAGCGCCATTATCATCGCCATTCTTGGCCATCTTTAAATTATTGAAACCTAGAAAAAAAGAGGGAGTTTGTGTACCCGATCTGCAGTGTCCCTTATAGAGTATATTAAATAGATACCCATGTCCCATAGACACGTACATATGGAATGAGACATAACCAAGCCAACGTCGTCTTCGGGATAATTGAAGTCGGACATGTAACCTCCCAACTTCAGTTTACGTCACCAACCGTTTACTACACAGAACCTGTAAACGACCTATTGACTCGTGTTATTATCTCGCTTTTAGCCTCAACGCCTCTATCATTTCAGTTGATCGTTAAATACCCCACTGCTACTCAATCGACGAGCAATCACAAAATCTTGCTCTGATGTGTTTGCTGGGAAGTTGGTGGGGTTCAGTGACGCAAGCCGGGGTCACAGCATCCACCTTTGGGAATGCCCTTGATCTTGACTCCAGATAGTGCAGGAAATGCATCGCTCCGAAAAGACTAAGCGTTTCGTTTTACGTTGCTACGATAAACGTTATTCTTGGAACAGGTGATGGGGGATTAAGCCCAGCATCCAGCTCATAAGAGAAGGCGGTCAGGGGCACTACCAGACTGTCCATACGTTTAGTCTATCTGAAGGGGCAAGCCAGAGCTGTGGAATCTACGCTATCTGTTTGCTGCGCCAGACCAAGGCTTCTTTTCTTCCCTCTCGGTTGGTTGCTTGATGCAACGGGAGCTCATCACCCGATAAGCAAACACAAACATCGGGCTTGTGCTGGGTTCTCATTCCGACACGACAATAGAGATGGCTGAAAGACTGTTTTGATGTTTCCATGACTCAACAGTCCAAGAGAAGGAAGCGCCAAGTAATTCCCTAGGTATCTTGTATCTGAATTCATGCTCGCAATAATGTTTGCTTGTCTCTGTACCCTCTTAAAGTCAACTGACTAGGCAGTCATCCACCTCAGCCAGAACAAACAAGACGAGGTACGACAGGAACAAGAACGGCTTCCTGCTTGTCTCTCCAATTATTCAGACCAGCTCAGTCTGACCTGACAGCTACCCGCGAGTGTGAAGATTGGCAGGCTTGGAGACTTCAAAGAACTAGGTGACCTCACCCGTAGTACTGGAAAGGGACTTTTATTCCCCTCCCACTTTGCATCATGGCGTCAAACTGCATGTGGTTGCCTGAAGGCCTGTTCTATGGTACGAAGGATAGAGAGTCTTGCTGAGTTGTGAGAAACAGACCGCTGAGTCCCTAATTTGAAATCCCGGTCGCCGACCTTGATTATTCAATCTCGTACTTGCCCCTCTCAATCATCTTCTTTTCTCATCCAACGATCCCCTGTTCGCCTCTCGAATAGCATAAAATAGACGACACTTCTTTCACCAGACACCCTCCTGGCAACTGCCCACCTCACCATGTGGCGCTTACGCCAGGAGCCCATGCTCTATCTCTTCCCCGGCAACAACGGCAGCCGAGAGGTTTTGCAAGACCCCCGAAACAAAGGCATAGTCGAGGACTGCTCAGACGCCTTCCTACGCCAGCAATGGTCTTCAAAGACCTGCATCCCAGTCCCTATTCCTGATCCCTCGTCGCGCAGCTTCAAGTTCACGATCCTCACCATGGGTCCAGACGGAGACATCAAGATCAACTGCATCCCCGGACTTGAAATGGGCTGCTCACTTCTGCTCCGCCCTCTGACAGGCCAGATCATCCTCCATGACTTCTACCCAGGCAACAGACTTTTTCTCCGGGGACTGACCGCCAGTTCCTTCACCGGGGATGCTAGTCCCCGCTTCGCTCTGCTCAATCAGACGACGAACCTCAAGTTCAGTTTTGGGCTTGGCCTGGGCTCTCCTGACTCGTACGTATGGCACGTTGTCTGGCGCCGCTCGCTCCCGTTGTGGCAGAACTGGACGGCGCATCCTAGGCTCTCCAATGAAAGGCTCTTCTTTCCTGGATGTGCCGCCCTATCTTCCATCGTCCTTGACATCGGAGAGACCAAGATTATGAGGAAGCGCTGCATCGAGGACGGCCCGACTAGCACAGTCCTGGAAGGTATTCTCATGTCTTCCGGGGATATCGTCGCCGTCAAAGAGATCGAGCTCTCTCGCCAGGTTTACCAGTATCCCAAAGGCTTGAAATCGACCATCAAGAAGGTTGCCAGTCTATTCCATGTAAACCTTTCAACACCGCTCCCTGTTCAACTCTAAGCTAAAGTCGCGGCAGCTTCACCTCGTCAGGTTCATCGGTGCAGCTACAGGCCCCAAACACCTTTACATCATGGAGCCACTCAAGTCCGGCAACATCACCCAACTCGACAACGGAATCGGCAAAGCCGCGGGTCGAGTACGTTCCATCCTTTACCAGACGCTGCAGGCACTTGACTACCTCGACCGTCAAGGTTTCGTCCACGGCGAAGTCCGCCCGGAGAACATCATGTACACCCAACTGGGGAACGGGTCATACCTATACCAGCTCTCCACCACCAGCTTCGCAGAGTTCAACAGAAAGAAGCAAGATCCCACCTACGCAGACTGGTTCAAAGCCCCCGAGGTGCTCCGCGATCCCAAGGCAGCGCGCACATCCAAAGCCGACATCTGGTCCTTGTACGCAACCCTACTCTTCACCTTCGACCGATGCATGTTTCGGAAGCTATGCGGACCTGGCGGATGGTTGAGAATGTCCTATTCACCCCAACGCCTCGTGTACGAGCGTTACCATTGTTTGCATGACATGGTCAATTTCTCGCCTGAAGATCGCCCAACCGCCGCGACGATACTGGATCAAATTGATAAGTCCCACACCCGACAGACTCTGTATTGAATTCACCCGACCTACAGCGCGAAGAAGACTCCAAGTCCAGCACCATGCATCTGACACATCCCCCTCCAGCGTCTTTCATCACAGCATGTCTCGCCCTCATCGCCATCCCCGCTCGAGCACAAACCCAGACCGAAGCCAACCCGTACACTCCCATTTACACCGACTGTCCACGCGACCTAACCATCCGAGCCGCCTCCTCCGTCCGTCCACACCATCACCAACCCAATAGAACACCACTAATCGAGTAACAGGGCCTCTCCAAAGCCGAGCGCTCATGGCGGGAATCCCGAAGTAAACAAATCATCCCCGAGCTCCGCGACTACCTGGAGCTCGTGGAAATACCCGACCTCGACGTCTCCGCCTTTGTCCAGCAGCTCAACGCCAGCAACTTCCCCGTCGTCGGCCTCTCCGTCTCCGGCGGCGGCTCGCAGTCCGGCATCGGAGGCCTGGGCATCTGGCAGGCCTTTGACGCCCGCTATGCCCCGGCCAAGGAAGCTCGCACCGGCGGTCTCACGCAGATCATGTCCTACATCACCGGTCTGAGTGGAGGCGGGGCTATAACAGTAGGCACCATGTAGGATCACTTCGATTTCCTGTACACCCGTCTTATACGACTAACGACCATGAAGCGCATCGACCAACTTCAGCTCAACCGACGGCATCCGCAAAGCAATCGACTTCTCCCTCCCCTACACCGCAGGCCCAACCGGGAACACCACCGAGTTCTTCGAGACCATCTTCGAAAACACCGGCGCAAAGGCAGAAGCCGGCTTCCCCGTCTCCGTCGCCGACACCTTTGGCCAGTTCTGGGCCGCCTGGCTTCCTGAGGACAAGACGCACAGCGACTACTCCGACATCGCCCTTCCCGGCGGCGCCTTTGCGCTCGGAAATGCGCCAATGCCCATCGTCGCCCTCGTCGAGGTCGTCCCCGGGCAGTCGCCCGAGATCGGCAGGCTGATGTACCCCGGCAACAACGAGACCAACGGCTTCAACCTCACCTCGTATGAAGTCACGCCGTTCGAGTTCGGGAGCTGGCTTGGCGGGCGGGTTCAGGCGTTTATGCTCACCGAGTGGCTCGGGACAGCCATGGTGAATGGCAAGACACAGAACGACAGCCAATGTGTCCAGGGATTCGACAAGTTCACCTTCATCCAGGGTTCGACGACCAACGCCTACACTGCATATTTCATCGATGACTTTTACGGCATTCCCGTCTTTGCAAAGCGCGGGCTGGATGGTCGGCAAAAGTCGCCGAAGCAGTCGGGTGACATTCCCATACCTTCTGATCAAGAGCAGAGCCCGCTCGTGCAGCTTGTCAACGAGACGGCCTCGAACTTCGACCAGACCTTCAATGGATCTCTTTGGGCCACTTACCCAAATCCTTTTATGGACTACAACGACGCCATGAACGGGGTTTCTGAGCTTTTACTCGTAAGTTGGCCACTGGGGCCTTGAATTGCAACGCTAACCGCAACTTCTAGGTCGACGGAAGTCTCACCGGCGAGACGAATCCCCTCCGCCCGCTCATCATTCCCGATCGTCAACTCGACTTCATCATCGTGTACGAAGCTTCCTCCGATGCTCTCAACTCATGGGTAAATGGCACAAACCTCATCAGTAAGTTCCATCCCAGCAGCATTTAAACCCCCCACCTAACACGCCTCCAGACACCGCCCTATCCGCATCCGAGGGCAACATCCCCTTCCCCGACATACCAGACGTCAACACAATGGTCACCCAAAACTTCACCAGACAGCCCACCTTCTTCGGCTGCAACGCCACCGAAGGCACGCCGCTCGTGCTCTACCTACCCAACTCCCCGTGGTCCAGCTACACCAACTTCTCGTACCGAAAGGATTCCTTCACGGACAACGAGCTCGACCTGACCTTCGAAAACGCCTTCCAGCTGGCCACCTACGGGAACGGCTTGTTCGACGAGAATTGGCCCGTCTGCCTGGCTTGCGCAGCTATCGCCGGGGCCATAAAGCGCGTGGGCACTGATTCGCCTCCCCAGTGCAAGGAATGCTTCGACAGGCACTGCTGGGATGGCAAAGAGACCAGCAACGAAGCCAGCGACGAGGATTTCGACCTCAAGTTGCGGCTAAACGAGAGCTTGACGTATCAAGAGTGGAACGATACGGTCTGGGCTGGAAACGGAGACGAGGATAAAAAGGTACCGCAAAGCTCTGCAGGATCGTTCGGCGGGGTGGATTGCCTGACTGGTCGTGCCATGTATGCTGCGGTCACTGTTCTATCTATTTTTCTCTTAGTATAGCTGTATTCACATGAGATACTGGGGTTTCGCATTTAGAGGGTTATAATGACTCCATTTATCGCAAGGGAATACTAAGGCTGACTGTTGGGCAAAGTATATCAAGGTAATCATCGTGCAGATTGAAACTGAACAATGAGATTGAAGACTACGGATACTATCGACGGCCACAATACCTCTTTTGAGTACCTGTCTGGTTTCGCCGACAAAGCATTGTGTAGGCTTTTGCAATGCGACTGCTACGGGCAATAGAGATTTTGCTAATTCACTTTGTATTCCATAAGCGCAATGCTTTCCTAGCGACAGAAATACCTGAAGGAAGACTGTCGCGTCATCTAAAATGACCCATCGGCCATTTTGATGGATCTAAGAACACTGCGTAATCATTCCCTCCGGCCCAATCTTGCCTCAAACGTATCCTTCCGGTAAAAGTCCAGCTTTCCAGCCCACCATTAACGTGTACCCTTCCATAACTCGTCCTGAGAACACACCTCCAATAATCTCTCAACTTCCTCCGTGTCTCCGCCAAGCTGCTCCTCCAGCCAAGACTCGGCCTTGTTCCCTAGCATCTCCCAGCTGTCTTTCTCCGCCGCCAGGTTCTTCTTGTAATACACGACCGCGCACGCGGTGGCAAGAATGTTATCTCGGTCAGGGTGGTTTGCTACAGCGGCTGGCAGATTCAGCTTGGTCACCTTTGTCTTGGCAAAGCCCAGGACCCCCTCGAGCTCCGAGCTCCAACTCCAACTCCCCGTGAAGGTCTGGAGGCCGGTGAGGGCCTGGAGACGATTTAAAGACTCGAATGTAGCAAGAGATGGCCCTTCGTCGTCGGACGAGAAATCCCTGCTGCTCACGACCTTCTTCTTCTTCTTCTTCTTCTCCTTGACTGGCAGGTCCACTGGTTCTCCTGCGTCAAACAGGCCAAAGCCTTGACACTCGTCACCCTCGGAGGATGCATCTTCCGTGGTGCTTTCCATAGCGGCTGGCTGAGCTGAGAGCATCATCAATCTGCCCGCTGGCGCAGCTCCGAACAACGATGCTGTACCCGGTGCAGCTCCATATGCCGGTGCCGGCGCCGGCGCGCTGCCGAAAGACGCGTTGCCGAAAGTCGCACCGCCGCCACCACCACCTCCGCCAAACATGCCTGAAAACGCTGCGGTAGAAGCTGCAGTCGGAGGTGGAGGCGCGCCAAATGCAGCCGAGGGCCTCATACCGGTAGAAGTAGAGCGGGTGTCTGCACCACCAGTTGAGCCCGTGTCTGAGCCGCCACCAAATAGGCTACCAGCTGCACGGACAGCACCAGTCAAGCCGCCAAACAAGCCTCCTCCAGACTTACGAGCACTTGAGGTAGCGTAAACCATCTGAGACTGCGATGATAGTGAGTCGGACTTGTCGACGAGGCTGTTCATGGCTTGACCTCGCTGGAGGGACTTTTTCGCTAAACCACCACGGCGCCCTTTATGGGCGCCGTGGCTAGCCGCTGGTGTGGCAGATGTGGCAGGCGTATCTAGCTCCTGTTCGTTCTCCGTCGACTCTCCATCAGACTCCTCGACGGCCACAAACGAGCACCACTTTCCGCTGACCTGGTATTCGACACCCAGCCTGACAGCCTCACGCTCTACCATGTCAGTGAATTGGCCGTCGTGCTTCTCCTTGAGGAGCTTCCCGCTGGCATCCTTGGCATGAGAAATCCATCCTCGACCTTCCTCGAGCTCCTTAACCTCCCTGCGGGCGGCGAGCTGGTGGATCGTAGTGGCCTTCTCAGTCAAGTTGACGATGGGGATCTCAAGTTCCAGAGGTCCGTGGCTGGATGTGCCCTTCAGAATGACCGACTTGGGCTTTTGCTCCGGCGTGGAGTCTGAGAGCAGAACGTAGATGGTGGTTCGGTTGAAGGGGAATAGGGGCGGGATCGCAAACGGGGTCTGAAGGTAACGAGGGGCGTCGATGGTAGGGAGATGGTCATACTTGGTGTCGACATCAGGAGCATCGGCCATATCGACGTCGTCGTCGTCGACCTTGCTATCGAAGAGTGAGATTTTCTCCTTCGGCTTCTCGTCAGACCTCTCCTCGCCCTCCTTCTCGACGAGCGTCTTGATACTGAGAGCATCCATGACTTTTTCAATCACCTCAAAGTCGTCGTCGTCCTCGGTCGTGGTGTCGGGCTTTTCGTATTTGATCTCGAGGTTGTAGTCGGTAATGTGAGGAAACAAGGCACCCTTGAGCATGCGGACCACCTTCTTATCCATCTTCTCGTTGTCGCCGACCGTCTGCGAGAAGCCGTTGCCAGCACGGGCAACTCCCTCAATCAGGGCAGTACTCGCACCAGATCCCACCCCGAGAGTAAAGACACGGACAGCACCCTTGGTCTTAACAATCTCTTCATTGACGAGCTCAAAGAGACGGTTCTGGTCCCAGATGGCGCCGTCGGTCAGAAGGAAGACCTCGAGGTTCATATCCTTGTATCGTCGGTCGAAAGTCGCCTTGAGCGGCTCCACCATCTCGGTCCCGCCGTAGTTGGAGCTGAAGCCTTTGACATGGCGGACAGCCTTATCCAGCGACTCCTGGCTGTAGGTTTGGGACCTAGACCACAGAAAGTCGAACTTGGATCCGAAACTGCAGATGTTGAACTTGACGCCGACAGGCAGCGACTTGAGGAAGATGTTCAGGGCGTCGACGAGGTTCGAGATGTTGGCATACATGCTGCCACTCCGGTCACAGATGAAGACAATCTCGGGCTTTTCGGTGGGCAGCTTAAACTTGGGTACAAGTGTGGCCATGAGCGCGCGCTGGTTGGGGATGGTAGGGTGCGTCTCGACGAATGCGGCCGGCTCACCGAGTTTGGTGGCAACAATCTGAACGACAAAGTCGTCGGCCAGCGTCGCAGATCCCTGTGCCAGCGTTGCAGACGCTTTTCGTAGTGAAGGCTCGGCGGAAGTAGCTGTAGAAGTGGTACCAATGTTCACAGAGATGGGGTGAAAGGGAGATTGAATGGATTTAATGGCAGAACCATCGGGCATCTCGACATCGACGGTAATGGAAATTCCATCGTCCTCGTACCAGGTGCTGTTGGAGGTCAGGCTCTCCTGAGAGCCATAGCGAGGGACGATATGGGTGGGAATGGTGAAGCGGACACCGTCGACTTCAGCGTCATGCTTCAGCTCGCCAAGGTAAGTAATGTCAACCTTGATCTTCTCTCCGGCGGGCACGTTGCCAATAGTGGTGGTGAAGACATCGGCAGCGTCGAACGATTGCTCCAGCAGGGCAGCCGTCTCGCCACGCTCAGTGGCCTCGTCGTAGGCCTGCTTGGCCTTTTGGCGTTCCTTGACGACGCCTTTGATGACGCGGTCACCCACGGCGCAAGTGAAGGCGACGACGGAGACACCATCGTAGAGAGGGAAGACGTAACTAATCTTGTCGAGGGCGCTATCCTTGTTGGGGTTGGCGAAGGTCTGCGTAAGAGTGGTTCGGGACGTGGTGTCGAGGATGGTTGTATGCGCATGGACCTTGACCTGGGGGAGATACTTGCGTGCGTGCTCGACGATCACGAAACATCCGCAAAAGGGCAGGGGTTTGGGGGTTTGGTAGAACATGATGACAGATTCTTCCGGCTATCTTTGATGAAAGGTTTAAGGAAGATGGTTCGGGGAGAAGTGTTGATTGGTGGGTACCGGACGAGACGCTGCTGTAATAGCAGAAATCCAGCTGCGGCGCTGCAGTGAACAAGAGCAGGTGATGCACAGATCCGGGTACCGATTCAGGGTGATGTTGATGTGTGATGAGGGATGGAGAATGCCAAAGAGCGGCGGAAGACGTGGTTGATATCGCCAGTCTCTCGCTTTTGCACCAAGGCGTGAGATATGTCGTCGGCGTGACGGGTGAGGGGTTCTCGACTCTGGTGCGGCTGAGGGTGGCGGAGCGATGGCCGAACTAAGATTGCACGGCGGAATTCAACCTACAGCCAGGCAGTGGACGGTTTTCGGTGTGACTGGTCGATTGATGAATTTGCGTAGTGAGATGGAGAGAAGACAAGATTCAGAAAGTTGAGTTGCGACGTTGAAGCGATGCTTAAATGGCTTGACGATGTTGATTGCTGCCTGTGTACCTCTGCCAGGCAGTAACTGCCGCTGCTGCCTCCGGCAGATGCGTGGATTCCTACAGGCTCAGCCAAACCTTGGCGACAAACAAACTCAACCTGAGTCATCCGCGACTCTTGGAAACCTCCCAGCCAGGAGATAATTGGCTCGCCCGTCATCGCAGCTTTTTCTGCTTACAGCATCACTCCCAACTATCTATCCATCCTAACCCCCAGAACGCCTCGGCCCTATCTAGTCCCCAGCCTTAGTGCGAGGGAGCCCGCGCCAGAGACCCCGCAAGCGGGTGAAACAAAACACCACCTAGGTACCTAGCTATACTCTCTTAGTAGTCATTTTCTTAGGGTTCCTTGAATACTAGAATTTTTAGGGCTAAGAAAAATAAATTAGACATTATAATATATATATATATATTCTTAGTATTTATAATAATAATTTATTATATATTCTTTTAACCCTAAAATAGGTTCTTTTTAGTGTGCCGTGCTTTCGTTCACCCACTTACCCCGACCCCTGCGCCGATCCCCATCTTTTCCCTGTTTGGAGTGTGCCTTGCCGCCACGCTTCTCGCGTCCGTCTCTCATCAACGGGACAGGCACGGACTGAGAGTTCAGGGCTAGGCCTGATTCCTACTCCGGCGTGCCAGGCTGCCGGCACTGCACCTTGTGTGAACTTGCTAAAAAAAAAAACCCTTTTTGCGCTTGGCTGGCCTGCCCCCCGTGTCGTTTGTCCCGCCCTGCAGAAACTACTGCAGGGAATCGATAATTCTGCGCCCTCCCCCCGCGAAATGCACAGGCAGGGATGGGCCGCTGATCCCTTCCTCAGAGGCATCTTCCAAAACCGTAGCTGCGAATCCTGTTTCCTCTTTGCGCATTGAGGTTGAGCAAGAGAAAACATACAGTCAAGGCAATCAATCCATCTGCTCACTTTCCCACGCAAACAGAGCAAACCTCCGCACAACAAAGGAAATAGCACGGCCCTGCCACGCTCCACCCGGAATACCACCAGCCAATCTCGCCAGCAACCCGCCAGAATCGATAAGCGACCGCCCACTGCCGCAATCCCTTGCCCCCATAATTATAATTATGAATACCGAACACTCTGACCCAGAATCACATGCAATTGTCCCCTCTGTCCAACCTACGACAAACATCCCCCAGGCTACAGCTCAAACCACAGACAAACAACTACGTAGACGCGTCAGGCACCAAGACCTCCTCCTCTCCACACGGCACTAGGCACCTCAGGCAACCCGCAGTGCAACCAACAGTCACAGTTGCATGGAGGAGCCGAACATGCATCATCTGGCATTAGCCCTGGGTGGCCTCAATGCACGCATCCCAACGTAGCCCGCCCCCAGCAAAACCGCCGATTCCGTCAAAATTCGATAACTCATCTTTCCAAACCCCGTAACGTCTCCTTCCACAGTAGTCCCGCATGCGCTGCTTGGGAAACAATGTAACGGTGATTTGCCGTCAACGCGTCTATGGCAAAGCTCCACGACAGCAGCGTGTGAGTGCCGTTGCATAATATCGAACCAAGTTAATCAAGCCCGCGTCCGCTTTACTACCCGACCACTACGTCCCGTCCCAAACACAAACCTAATTTTTTGCAATGTGCTGTATATCCCCTTCGAGCTCGACCGGCCTCCAAACCTACCACATCTCCAACTAGGTACCCAGTAAACAGCCCGTATACCACATATCCATCCCGCCCCCTTTGCCTCGCCTCTTCCTACAGAACACCCCCTCCATCCCAGAAAAACCTCACCCCATCCTGAAAGAGAGAGAAAAAAAAGCCCCATGACCTCTGCCAAAATCCCGAGCCATTCCACCAACCCATAACCCGCCGAACAAACCGTCTCGCCGAGAAGTGGAACGATCCAGCCCTCCGGGGCCCGGTGGCCCACACTACCGCCTGAGCGCGCCGGCCCATGGTGGTCTGACGTCAATCGGCCCTGGGCCCTCCATCACGCCAGGTTTCTGTGGCTGACATGCGGTCTGTCGTGGGCGGTGCAGCCTTGGACCGATGTCGTCTGCTTGCTTGACAGCCTTTCGAGGCATGAGGGGGATGGCGTTTTCCAGGAAATTGCAGTCATCTCGCTCAGGAACTCAACTGGAGTGGTTTTCTCGCTAGTCACTATTTGCCAATATGGATTGATGCTGCTTGCAAGCGGTTTCGAGTTTATGAAGTTGCTCGTTGATGCTCAAAAGGCATCTTACAAGAGAATCAAGCGCCTATCAAATGTCAAGAGACTTGGGAAACCAAAATATTAAAGATTTGTATGGAGATTGGTTTGAGCTATCGAGACGAAATGCCTTCCCAAGGTTGTAACGTGTTATTCCAAGGCCCGTAGGCCAACGCCTTTCAGTGCGCCAGTATAGTGTAAAATGCAAATTCTCTCTTGTCCCTCTTATGCGCCAGAAAACTCCCAGTGTATCATTATTCATAACGCGGGAGTATGAATGCCTTGTCAGGGCCAGGACGGTCTATGCCCAGACACCTGGAGGTGGCGCCTGGTCCCGGCTCATGACCAACATCTCGAATCCTTCGACCCGATTCCTGAGCTGGTTGTTTTCCCGAGCGAGACCCTTGTTCTGCTTCTCGAGGTGGGCAATGTACTCGGTGGCTTTGCTGAGGATGGTGGCCTTGTTGAGCTTGTGGGCAGGAGCGAGGCCGCCGAGATCCTCTTCACAGAGCTCGTCCTCAATGCCTTCGGGGGCCTGCTGCTCTAACCGGTGGACCATGACGCGAAGGGCGGGGACGGAGTCGCGGAGGGCGGCGATCTTGTCGTTCAGATTTGTTCGGTAACGCTTCTCAATCATATTGTGAGCCGTCTTCTTGGGAGGTGAGCAGTGGCGGCGAGTCGCAGGAGGAGGCGAAGTAGACGAGCGCGAAGAGGCGCTGCCCGAGCCAGAGGACTTGCGTTTCCGCGAAGGATATCGGTTGCGGGCGTCTTTGGCAGCCATGTTGGCGGAGGACATGGGGTTGGAGGCGGCGTTGGGCATGATGTTGTTCTGAAGTCGGTGAGGCTGGGGAGAGATGGAAGACATGGGAGTTTGGAAGAGAGGTTGAGTGTCAATGTCGTTCAGGCCAACTCGGCCAAAAGGGACGGCGTCCGGAATAGTACCGGCGAGGTCGTGGGGGTTGATGGCGGGACTGAGCTCCATGTTGTTCCGGGAGGGGATGGTGGAGAGGTCAATGCCTTCAAAGGGCTCCTGCTTGGGAAGCGCGTCGAGATCAGGAGATAGAGTGGCCTTGTCGTCCCAGCTGACCCACTCGTTGGCGACGGGAAGCTGGTAGGGGTTGGCGAAGACGGGAGAGAGAGGAGAATCGGGGGAGTGAGACGAATCACCGCTGAAGTCGGGTTCGTACAGCGAGATGGGGAGGCCCAGATTCTGAAGGGGGTGTTAGGCCGTGATTGCGGAAGAGATATGAAACGAAGCGATGTAGAGGTAGTTTGTATAAGGTGTGTGGCTTGTGGCGGGTGTGGTAGGAAAGGTGGTGGGGATGATGGCGGGTGGGTGCAGACGAAGGCTGGGTAGGTGGGATAGAGGAAGGTTGGATAGAAGGATGATGGCACGAACAGGATAGGGTGGGTTGGGGTGGTAATAAGAATGGGAAGATGGGATAGGCAGAAGGGATAGACAACACGGAAGAGTTGAAACTCGAGATAGTCAAGACGGATAGTCGAGATTGGATAGACTTGAGTGGTTGCCAGAGCCTGAAGTGGAAGAGTGAGGTGAGGTGTGAGGTGAGGTGAGGGGGGAGGAGGGGAACATATGTGTGCCATAAAAACGAGGCCCAGAATGCAAGCTGGGGAGGCGGACAGGGGGGGGTCGTGGGCAACAGCATAAGCCAAAATGGGGATGGGATCGCTGGATGAGATGGGCGATGGGGTATGTGAGGGGGCATGTGAATGGGCAGGAGGTTGCAGGAGGACAGGAGGGGATTGGTTTCAAGCAGAAAGTGAATGTTTAGGAGCATACCTGTTTCCTCTGCTGGGGGTGGTCAAAATAGTCGAATGATACGTCGGCCATTGTGTCGAGAGTGAGGACGATGGTTGACTGAGATGTGTCGATTAATGCTCAGATGGTTGAGTATGGGTGAGAGGCGAGGGGGGGTGGACGTATGCAACGGTATGAGTGCAGACGGGCAGTTGTTGGTAATGTCTGAGTGAGAGACGGGGGGGTGTGCGAGTTGGATTGGCGATAGAGGGGGGTGAGGGTTGTCGGCTCGGCGGAATAGGCGATTAGAGCTGGGCGGAGGAGGCAGGAGAAGATGATGATGATGAGGGGATGAGACGATGAGACGACCGAGACGGGGAGAGGGGGAAATCTATTGTTGTCGTGGTCGTGGTCGTGGTCGTTGGAGAAGTGTATGTTGGGCGAGGAAAAGGGAGGACTATCAGACGGTCGGTGGTGCGTGGTGCGGGCGATGGTGGGGAGAGTCTCGAGTGATGTATTGAATGGTTCAATCAGTGCATGGCCACCAAGGGGATGGGATGGGCAGACACTCAGATGGCGAGACGGGGCGAGCGATATATAGCTTGTAGCCCAGCGTGGGAGACGGGGAGACGGGCAAGCACGCCAAGCCAAGGTTGCTGGGCCTGGTCTGTCTGGCTGGGCTGGGCTGGGCTGGCTGGCTGGCCTGAATGGCCTCGCTGGCGGTGCCTGCTGGTTGCTGCTTGGCTGATGCTTGCTTGTCTGTGTGCGTGCGTGCGTGCGTGCGATGCTGGCTGGCTGGCTGGCTGGCTGGCTGGCTCGACCGGACCCTGCGCGCGAAAAGCGACGGGCCCCAAGGTGAGCACGCAGCGAGAGCGCCCGATGAATCTGCTCCGCCGTCGTATGACAGGCCGGTCGACGGGGGCGGGGGGTGCCGAGCTTGGCGTGGTTTTTGACTTGGGGGGGAGGGGTGTGTGGTGGTGAGAATGTGAGGAGGAGTGAGGAGACAAGACGAGACGACGGGAGACGAGACGAGGGCGGGTACGAGCCAGCCAGGTGTGTAGCGATGCATGGCCGAGGGGGGTGGGTGTGAGGATGTTCTTCTTGTTCGTTGTTGCTGTTGTCGTCGTGGGGTTTTTGGGAGTCGTAGTCGTCTCTGTTCGTGTATCGTTGTGTGCCTCTCCCTCTCCTCTCTGTCCCTTTGCTGGCTGGCCTCTCTGCAAGCTCCCCGCCTCTCCTACTCCAGAGGCCATCTATCCCCTCCAGCAAACGCAAAGGTAGATAGATGCGTGGCATAGCATAGCATAGCATACACAGCTAGCTCTATCCCCAGCTAGCAGCATCGCATCGACGACGGAGCCGACGGGAGCAAGTCAGAAGCCGACTCGGGGCGTGCGTGTGCGTGTGCGTGTGTGTGGTGGACATTTTTCCCAGAGAGGGTGTGCAGAACATGGGGGGACACACACACACGCACGCACAAGCTTGGGAGCATGGACCATGGGAATCTCGACATGGCATGGGCAAGTTGATCCAGATGGTGTGTTTTTTTTTCCTTCTTCGTCGGATTCGAGGGGTCCATTCGGGAGGCCGGGGGTTTGCTCTGCTTCCCTTGCCTGGTCGGATCGTCGATGAGAAGCTGCAACGGATTGATGGATTGATTGATGTCCGTAGCTACTCTGCATGTACGGATGCATGTACGGCAATGGATAACCCAGCTCGACAGAACAATGCCGTCTTCTTCATTCACCTCGCCCATTCATTCCTCACCGTCCCCTTGTTGGTTCGCACCGCAGCAAACGTATCAATATCCAAAGTGCCGAGACCAGCATAATCCATCAATGCATCCATCCCACCGGTGGAGAGACAGCCGCCCGCCCTCCATTTCTCGCCCGCAGGGATCATTCTTGCAGGCCCGGCGATTGACAGCTGCACGCTTTCCGTGCATCCTCCCCCCGCCCGCCCGCCCGCCTCCGTCCCCTTTCGTTGCGCACGGCATCGCCGCACACACACACGCAGGCAGACGGTCGATGTACCAAGCTCGACGCCCGCGATGAAAGGGAGATGATCATCGGTGGTTTCTTTGTTTTTTTTTGTTTTTTTTTTTGCTTTTGGAACAGGAGATCTCGTCGCTTAAACGCAGACAAGCCCCCTACCATCTTTATCCATAATACTGCCTGTCTTCTTCCAAATTTCTTCCACCTCTTCTTCCTTGAACCTCTTCGTTTTCCTCGACGCTGTACAACACCGCCTCGTGCCCGGGGCCAATTACACACACTCCCGCAATGGACTCTAACACGGACTGACGGACTTGACTCCCCGTGAACGAGGACCCATCGCCGCCCGGCCGCCATGACTACAACACCGCTTCTCCGAGTCGGCGATTCCCTCCTCGCGCGCCTCTCACCGACCAGCCGTGACCGCCATGCGAAACAGCCCGACCCGAAAAACCCAACTGCCTCTCTCCTCTTACACGCTATCCCAACTCAAATCATTCACACAAAACCCTACTCGGCGTCCCCCCACGTCCAAAAAAAAACCAAACTAACGTTACACGCTTTTTTTCAAAAGCCCAAATCCCCGCTAAAACTGACTGAACTTGACAACACAAAGCCCGTCCCACCACCAACACCCAGCGGCCAAGGACCTCCGTCGTCCGCCGCGGAAACTGCCCATCATGCCGCACTCGCCGCACCGCATCCTCGCCGCACCCCCAAAACTGACCGCCTCCACAAAACATCGACATTGTCGTCCCTTTCCCGTGGTCCCCCGGTAGGAAACTAGCTGCCGGGGAGGGAGGGGAGTGTTGCACGACACGGTAGACCCAGGTTCTGGGTCGAGCTGCAAGTCATGCACAGGGACCACACAAAGGGGAATAATGAACAGAATGCGTCCCTCCCCCGGGGAAGGAAACAGCTTGGATGATCCTCAGTGACCAATCAGCACGCCGGTGATTATGGCCGAGGCAAGATCTCGAAATCGCCAGCCATTCAGGGCGACGGCTGTTGTCTCAGTGCCATCAACCACTGGACCCTGGATGCATACCTACGTACCATATTCGCATCACCAAGACAACTTCCATCTAACAAAAACAAATTAATCAACCTTGTACTCAAAAACATCCCACGCAGCCTTGGAAAGCGCCCCGGGCAACAAAATAAACTCCCAATCGGAAACTATAACGAACCGCCAGCATCATCTCGAATCCCTCCCAGTGCCCTTCCTCCCCCCCACGTCCCCTAGGTTCCGACAAAACAGCCCAGCACCGCGGCTTCGTCACGACACCGGGACGCTGGTTGCGAACGGAGACAACTATTTTTTCCCTCTTCTCGCTCCCCAAATTGCCGCTCACACAGCAAACTGCAAAATAATGGGCAAACGCCGTTACAGCAAAGAAAACGCCCCGGTTGCGCGGGTCCCCCCCCCCCCCCCCCCCNCCCCCCCCGGTTCCGACGACATGTGTCAAAAAGTGGTCTGATGTGCAGCGGCCAAACAGCCCATTTCTTTTTTTTCCCGCCCAGCGAAAATAAAAATAAAAGAGGAACCCCATCTGTCGTCCACGCGCACCCGCACCGCCCTGCGCACCACCCGGAAAACGCGTGAGCGGAGAGGGCCGGGACGGACAGGGCGGCCACAAGGATTCTTTTTCCCCCGCGAGGTTAGGCGCCAAGTCACTCGCGGCGCACAGGCTCTATGCGGTGATACCTCGCGGCCATCTCGAGAAATTATCGTCCACCGTCCCGACGCAAACGGGCTCCCGTCTCGGCCCATGTGATTTTTTTTCGTTTCGGCGCCGTGACCACTGCAAGTCAAGTTGTGGGACGGTTTTCTTTGCTTCCTCCTGCTGAGCCTCCCTTCGTAGGCCCCGGCTGATGGAGGGAGGACGACCGGGGCGGTGACGGTGACGGTAACGCTCGACGGGGCAGGGGACCAACTTTGGCTGAGCTGCAACGGGTATTCTGACAAGTGCCATATGGCCATTATCCCATATGGCCATTATCCCATAGTGCCATTGTTGTCCGTAGTGCCATTGTTGTCCGTAGTGCCATTGTCCCATGGCATGGCATCTAGTGCCTGTTCCGCGGCG
Organism: Neonectria ditissima; assembly: GCA_001305505.1. Lineage (NCBI taxonomy): Eukaryota > Fungi > Ascomycota > Sordariomycetes > Hypocreales > Nectriaceae > Neonectria > Neonectria ditissima. The sequence continues at coordinate 496,519 of LDPL01000003.1, forward strand.
GTGCTAGAAGCCCTACCAGCAGCCTAGACGAAGCTTCCATTCGATACTCCCGCGCTTCCCATCCCCGACCGTGACGCCGGTCTCTTTCGCTGGCATTATTCCGGCAACGGGGGGGACCTTCGACGGGCGGGTCGTGAATCGGGGATCGGGAACGGCGTCTCAGGACAAGACGGAGAATGCGCCCATTGTGCGGCGGAACTGGGCGACGATGGGCCAACCCGTCTGTGCAACGTGCCATTGTACGGGTTCTCTTTGTCCAAGATGCTCCCGTGATGCGTTGCAGTTCCGAGTAATTACGGCGTTGCGAGGTATGATCCGTCCAGGTGAGCCGCCGGTGCGAAAAACACCAAGACCTGCCGTCGTGAGGTCACTACCCGAGCCTCAGCCCGGAAGCTGTTTGTTTACTTGGTTGCACTAATTCGATCCCGTCGTCAATCTCGTCCAGCTGTACCTAGCCTCTCGCCTCCCGCCTGCCACGGTCCAAGCTAGCTAGATAGCTGGGTAGGATAGCTAGCTGTCACATTTCCCTTTCAGCACAACACCCACCCACAACCCAAAAGAAAAAGTGACAGGACACACACGCCCCCCCGACGATCCCTTTCCCGTCCAGGCCTAGACGCTGCCTTCTCTCCTCTTCCCTCCCCCGCTCCAGCTGCGAGCTAAACCGCGCTCGGCCAGCCGGCTGAAAGCTGAACGAGCAGGGCCGCCATGTGCGTTTCCTAACGGCCCTGCAGCGGGCCGGGTTCGGCTATCCATTTCCCACCTACCACCCTCCTCCACACGCCCATTGCGCGCGCCCCCATCTTTGCGGCGTCGTGGTTTTCTTTTTTTTTTCTTTTTTCCTTTTTCTGGTTTCTGTGGAGGTGACAGGTGAGATGTCCGGGGAGACTTTCTTTTTATTTTACATAGATTGTGTTTGGTCTTTTTATCTCCGCCGTGCAGGTTGCTTTTGGCGACTTCGAAGTCGACATCACAGCGTTTAGTTGGTTAACTTCCTACCCACCTTCTTCCACCCCAACCAGCCAACAAACCGCTTCGTATCTCGTCCTGTCCCTTTCCGTCCACTCGTGTGTCCTGTCCCCTTTTCTTTTCCAGTCCATGTGGTGATTGATGTGCACGGCGGATGAGCCCAAGCATCACCCGGGTAGCGCAGGCGCCTTGGCCAGCAGACGGGGTAGCAGCCCGCGTCTAACAGCTCTGCCAACCGACACTCCAGCATCGAGATTGCCTCATTCGAGAACCGCCCTCGCTCAGCCCTTCGGGGCGGCCATGTCCGATCGGCAGAGATGGTCGCGAATCCCAGGCCCTCTAGTGAAGCAGATCCATCCCGTCTTTTCGCCATCCCCCTTCTGCATCCACCGCCGACGACATACCCGAGAAACCAAGTGGCGGCATCATCTCCCATAGTGCTTCCCTCCGTTCCCACAGGGCCCTTCTCGCCTCGCGGCTGCGGCACGTGCGAGATGAATCGTAGCCTTTTCTAACCCCTCCATCGAACGAGTGGCTCTCAAACGGCGCCATTTGCCATGATGTCAGTATGAAATTACCGCCCTCGTCCCTGTCCCCGGGTGAAGCCATCTACAGCCCATTGCTGTCCTGTTTTTCTCGCTTCCATCTTGGAAATCCTGCACCCCCCTCCCTACCCTCACCATGACGCCCACATCTTGGTTACCCGTATCTAGATGATCCTCGCGTATCCATCTGGCTAGGCGGACCCACGAGGGAGGCAAGGACGAGCAGCTGTCGACCCTGTCCCTCCCAAAACCCCATCTTTATTTTACCGGCCGACGGGGAATCACTGCGGCGATCCACCGAGCTGACAGAGAGCCAACAACAGCACAATCAACAACAGACGGGCGTCCTTGATTGAGGAGCCCTCTATCCCGCCTTCATGTTTGGTGGGTTTTCGCCCTTTTGTCTTTGCTTTCTCATGCGGGCCAGATCCTTCCGGAGCTTCCTTCTCTCTCCTCCCCTCCCTTACATGGGACAAGAGCCCGAGACCCCGAAACCGATAACCAACCCCCCCTCGTGCATCTTTCCCGCCTTCCCATTCAGCATATAAGCCGTGCAGATGCCCCCCAAGAATCCTACACGTCTGAATATGCGGCCTGCAGGTGCTCGGCGCATTCAAGTCGCCCCCGCCGCCATCGCCCCCGTTAACGCCTCACAACCGACAGCTCGGTAAAAAGGCCAGCCCCCTCACATGAAAGAAATCCGACATTAGGGGTCCAATACCTCCTCCAGACCGGTCAAGTCGTTGTCAGATCAGAGCAGCAGCAGGGGACAAAAAAAAGTAAAAAAAAGAAGCCAGGCCAATGCTGCGCCGGCGGGGACGGGCGCCGGCCCCTCCCCATCCCGTGATCTCCTTCTCCTCCCACGTTATTCCCTTTGGGCCAGTTTTGGGTCCATCTCCGTGCATCGATGCATCCCGCCGTTCCCGATAACGCGTGTCCAATCCATCGGCTCGGAGGGGGCGGTTCGGTACCAGACCGCAGACCAGGCCTCCTCGTCAAGATCTACCAGATGGCCCATTGAGACGCTGCAAGTCCCGCCCTGCGTCTGGGTGGACAACACCAAGGGCGTGGTACTGATGCATCACAAACAGCTTCCAACCGTGAATAGGCACGCCATGTCTCACTCCCGCAGCGTGCAGCCATCTAGTCCCATATCCAGTAGACTATCTTGCCCACTCCCCTAGGCGCCGTTCAAAGACATGGCTTCCCTTCCCATCTCAGCCGCGCCAGTCGTTAGCGCTACTAGCTCGTAGCCGTAGCCGTTGCCCTTTCAAAGCGATCATCCGCAGGACTTCCTATTCCGACCAACGCTTCACATCCTCCCACTCCTGATGTGGAAACCACCTCGCATAAGCTTCGGCCAACCCATGCTTTGCAACTGGGTATTCTCGACGCCTCCGAAGCCTCACAGCAAAAAAAGGATTGAACTATCCCTTAAGTCGCTTGTCTATCCTTTTCCCCCCCGCAGCCCAGACTAACCGGGCAGGCGCCCAAAGAAGGCGGACCTTTTTGTTTTGGGCGCTCCGGAGACGCCGCCGGGAGCGTTCCGAAACCCTCGCCCCACACGGGTCCCGAAGCGACGCTCCGGTTCGGAGCCGCAGGGATCCACATATCCCTTCATCTTGACACTTTCTGACATCCAGTTTCCACAAGGGTTCCCACCTTGTCTTGGAATTTTCGTATTGCTAGCTTTCCAAAAGCAATGTTTTGTTGGCTTTAGGTTAGCCGCTGGCAAGGCGAGACAACAACTAGTGCTGTTCCACGTATTGACAGCGGCCCAACAGCGTCCTAATACAGCAGTCTTACCGTAGATCTGGGCCCGCATCTCAGTTCAGGTCGTGGATAGCGGCTGTTCAGCTAAGGCGAGGCGTAAGCGCTTATCAAATCCTTGTGGAGAATCGATTTTGTTCAAGGGATTTCCCATGTTGGAAGAAAACCGGAGCGATGGGCTGCAGGGGCCGGTTGTGTAGGGTAGCTAATGTGATGTTCTGAATTCAACCTTCGATTGTTCAGTCAGGCGAAGCTGAATGGGGAACAGTTCTGAGAACTTTAAATTGCTATTTGATTATACTAAGTTTTTCGTTTGGTGGTGGGCAGAGCTGAAGATCTGTCCTTCCCAGGTTTGAATGATACAAGGTCGTGATGGTTAACAGCGTCGAAGTATGGCGGGCATTGACGTACGTTCAGGCGGTGATTCTAGTCCGAACAGAGACATCTCTGTTCCTGAGAGAACATGAATATGTTATGGTGTTTACATACTCGTTCATTTTGTATTTAAGCAGTAGTCTACTTCTTCGGTTCTGGTCTTCTCATTAATAGCATCTCGACAATACTCCCTTCGCCCTCACTTACTCCCATCCGAGCCGACTCAACGAAGCGGGAAACCCATCCAGCACAACATCCACAATGCCTCGTCGCAACATTAGATCCCTCTTGAAGGCCAAGCGTACTAAGCCAAACGGCCCCCCCATCATCTCCGTGCGCAACCCCGAGCACGAGTCCAACGCCCTCCTCGAGCCCGACGACACCGACTCGGTGCTGTCCATGTCCACGACGAGCACGAGCGAGGTAGTGCGCCAGTATAGCACCGCTCAGCGGAGACGTCGCTTCCAGCGCAGGACGTACCTCGAGATTGACGAGCAGATGGACTACGAGGAAAAGGTGAGGCACGGGCACCACTTGGAATCCTCAGCGATGGAACTCGATGACGAGGGTCGGGTCATCCAAAAACTGGATTCTTCTGGAAGCGAAGGCTGGGCTGACGACGAGCTGTCCGATGGCAAGAGCCGCAAGGGCTCGCAGCCAAACTCGTCCGATGGTGGGGGTGAGTTCGTCTCGACTACAGTATCTCTCTGTTCATCTGCAGAGCTGACTACCTCAAAGGACGATCTCAAGCTCGACGGGCAGCCCTTTGTCTGCACACAAACCTGTGAGCCGCTAACCCCCAACAGCCAGACTGAACCCGAATCGCAACCGTTGTGGGCCCATGCCGATGAGTCCGGACCGTCCCGTCTGAACGCACCGTACATGAAGGCCACGAACTTCCAGCTTCCGCCAGGGAACCAGGCTGAGTTTTCCGGCACATCTGATGAAATGTCCTGTGCTTGATTGTTTCTGGATGCGAACAGAAGATGGATACCTGGTGTTTCATGGACATTAGTTTTCGTCTCTTCCCTACCCAAACATGTCACCTTTGTTCAGCACTGACCGAGTACAGGATTTGGTTGCCCAACCCGATATTTTATGTAATAAATTGATCTTGACTCAACACTTTGGCACGAGCATCTAAAAGGTAAGAACCAGTTATAGTAGTCATCTACCATCTGTTGCCATGGGTGTTCAACCCTCTAAATCCATGAGTGAGCTTGTGATTGTAATTGTGTCTAGTACATGAGTCCCTTGACTCCTGGTCGCCAACATCCTATTCGGCATGTCCTTCCATTGTGCGTGTAGCTGTCTCCTACGCGGAGACCACTCTCTAGTTGGTGCTGCTGTGGCAGTCCTCGCTAGTGCTCTTGCGCTCACGAGAGCCCTCAGCCGAATGGCCTGCTGTCTCAAAGCTCAAATCGGAGTCTCGGCTGCTCTGCGGCGTAAAGGGGCCGGCGGCATGGTTGGAGTCACGCCCGTCTGACGATGAGACGATGCTGCGTTCTGTGTCTCTCTATTCCGCAGTACGCTCCGTTCCACCACGCCAGAGCCCGTAGAAACCATCGCAGTTCTTCCAAAGCTTGATGGTGCCATCCTCGGAACCTGTGGCGTAGAGCTTTCCGTCGGGGGAGAAAGCAACAGACCAGATGGGACCGTGGTGGCCCTTGTGGGTGTCAATCTCGACCTCGTCGTCGTATCGAATGACCTTGGCCCAGGTACCGGGCTCCTCACCAACAACCAGCTTGCGGCCCTTGACGTCCAGGGCCACACTGGCGATCGTGTAAGGCAGGGAGATGCGCTTGAGCTCGTCCATGGCCTGGGGTCCACCCCAGAAGTAAACCGTCTTTCCAGCGGCAACGGCAAGTACTGGCTTGCCCCCGCCAATGTCGTCGGGGGAAGCATACTCGGCTGCCAGTGAAACCATTTCGCATGACTTGATGTCGCCATCGAGGACTTCATGGCGAATACAGGCACGGCTGGGCAGGTCGAGCCATCGAATCGTCTTGTCCGAGGCCGTGACGACAATGTTGGGGTCCTGAGTCCAGCAAATAAACTTGATGGAGCCCGTGTGCACTCCTTCACCAATCTCGAACCCAGCCGAGGCAGGGATCGTCGCAGGAGTTCCAGGGTTGGAGGCAGCAAGCTCCGTCAGGTCGAACACGCGCAGCTTCTTCTCCATGCCGCCCGTGGCGACAAGATCTGAGTTGTCAGGGGGATAAGCGACAGCACGGACGATGTGGTCATGTTGTAAGGTGTAGAGAAGCTCGCCGGTGTGAGTATCCCAGATCTTGCTGCAGGCAGCGTGAGCAGAGAGCAGAGGGCGGTTGGCACGCTAACTTACGCAGTGAAGTCGGCAGAGGCAGTGGCGGCATTGGAGGTATCGGGACTGAGTCTGGCCTGCCAGACAGCACCCTTGTGGCCAATGAAGGTGCCGATCCTGCTGAGGGTCAGTTGGGCTGTAGAGAACACCAAACGCGGGCACATACCAATCACCAGTGATGCCGTCGCGAAGCATGGGGTTTCCATCTAATGCTGGGTCAGCACGCGGTATGCGACAACATGGCGAACGGCCAACCTTTGCATGCCGAGATCATGTAGTAGACATCCTCCTTCTCTAGAGACGAGAAGCAGATGTGGGGAACGGGGCGGGAGTGACCGTGGCAGGTCAGCGGCACGTATTGACGGTTTTCGGAGGCCATTGTGACGGAGTCGACGGAAGAATCGGTTGCGGTGGATATATCTGTCGGTCGTTGGCAGAGGCGGTGTCGGAGACGGGGGCGCAGGAGGACAAGCCAGGTAGCGGAGCAGCGGAACGCGGCAGAATTCGGTTGGAGATGTGTGAGATGCGTGTGAAGAGATCTTGGTCGTTGCGGTCGTAAACTTCGTCAAGGGCGTGTTGAGTCGTGAGTCGTTTGTCGCGTGTCGTCGCAACAGGCGGGGTGCAGAGAAGCGAAAAAGGGAGCACGGCGCAGGCGAGGCGTGAGGAAGCGGGAGGAACAGAGCCGCTTGTCGATCTAGGCACCGTGGGCGAGGTCGTGAATCAGAGTCCCCCCGTGCAGAGAGAGGAGAGAGGGAGGGAGAAAAGGAGACGGACAAGGAGAGGAGAGAGGAGGGAGGAGACGGTGATGGGGAGTAAATTTGGCGACTGGGTTGGGTCTGGGCGGTTTATTTTGGACCTTGGTTCCGGCCCAGGGGACGAGGCGGGACACGACAGGGAGTCGGGGAGGTCCAAGAGTCAGGGTCATGCACTGGAACGAACTGGCAACTGGCAACTAGCACTGGCAACTGACAGACAGATGAACCCCGCGCGTCTCATTTGGCAAGCGCAACCTCCAAACCCGCAAACGGCGATCCATTCGCAAACGGAAGGTGCTCCGCGCACCGCCACAGAGCGGGGTGACTGGTGACTGAAGTGTGGCCGAGGTGGAGGTGGCTGGTGGCTGGTGGCTGGTGGCTGGTGACGTGCTTAGGTAGGAGTGAGTGACGCACCTGTCTGTCTGTCCGTCTGTCTGTCTGCACTGTGGCTCCGAGCTGACTGACCAGTCGGCCGTCACACTGCATCAGCTCTGGGCGTCCACCGGCTTCCATCACTCTTCTCTGCGCAGCCTTGCTTGGACATCTGGACCAAGGAACATCACCGTCGCTCTGTTTTCCCTTCGTTTGCTCTGCTGTTTTTGTATTTATTCCCACTACCAATCTCCCCGTTGCCTCCTCCTCCACCCATCTCAGGAACCCACCCGCCGGTGAGCTGTTACTGTGCCACCTTGGGTCCCGGACATCACCCCTCCGCATACACACACAGACACTCCTCACGAGAGTGGCAGAAGCAACCATGGTCGCCGACTTCAAGCTGTCGGCGCAATTGGTCGGCCATGAATCAGACGTATGACAGCCCTGCTCCCGCTCCCTCTTACATGCCAGCTAACAGCAGCCACCACAGGTACGAGCCGTCGCCTTCCCCTCCCCCGATGTCGTCCTCTCCGCTTCCCGCGACTGCACCCTTCGCGTATGGCGCCGCGCCCAAGGTTCCCCTCCCAACTTCGATGCCACGCTGCTAAGCCGAGGCTCCGAATACGTCAACTCTGTTGCCTTTCTTCCCCCCGCCGAGGGCCGGCCCAATGGCCTCGTTGTCTCTGGTGGCAAAGATACCATCATCGAAGTCAAGCCTCCCACCGCTACCTCCTCCGACAACGCCGACCGCCTCCTCGTCGGCCACGCCCATAATGTCTGTACTCTAGACGTAGCTCCCGATGGTACATATCTCGTCTCTGGCGGTTGGGATGGTCAGGCCCGCATCTGGAACTCCACCAAGTGGGAGACGGAGCTTATGCTGAGCGGTCATGAGGGCATGGCCGTCTGGAACGTCATTGCCTTCGACGAGCACACTGTCGTGACGGGCTGTGCAGACAAGAGCATCCGCATCTTCGACCTACGAAAATCCACTGCCGGAGAAGTAGCACCCCGCTCCACCATCTACACCCCCGACGTTGTCCGCGCTCTCTGCCGCGTACCAAAAGACCACCCCAGTGGCGCTGACATCGCGAGTGCCAGCAACGATGGCACCCTGCGCCTATGGAAGCTCAACGGCCAACAGGTTGGAGAGCTTCACGGGCACGATAGTTTCGTTTACAGCCTCACCAGCCTCCCCTCAGGTGAGCTCGTCAGCGCCGGCGAGGACCGAACGGTAAGGATATGGAGGGGAACCGAGTGTGTCCAGACCATCACCCATCCTGCCATCTCTGTATGGACCGTTGCTGCGAACCCTGAAACGGGCGACATTGTTACTGGCGCCAGCGATGGCGTTGCTCGTGTCTTTACCCGCCGTCCCGATGCGGTGGCGGACCAGGCGACCCTAAAGGAGTTCGAGGACTCGGTCAAGTCATCATCAATTCCCCAGCAACAAGTTGGTGGCATCAACAAGGAGAAGCTCCCTGGCCCGGAGTTCCTCACTTCCAAATCTGGCACCAAGGATGGCCAGGTCCAGATGATCAACGAGGCCAACGGCTCCGTCACAGCTCACACGTGGTCATCAAGCCAGCAGCAGTGGATCAACGTCGGCACAGTCGTAGACGCCGTGGGTAGCACCGGCAAAAAGGTCGAGTTTAATGGCCAATCCTACGATTTTGTCTTCGACGTCGACATCGAGGACGGCAAGCCCGCCCTCAAGCTGCCCTACAACCTTTCAGAGAACCCTTACGAGCGCGCTACCAAGTTCCTCGGCGACAACGAACTACCCCTGAGCTACCTCGACAGCGTCGCCAACTTCATCACCGAGAACACAAAGGGCGCCACTCTCGGCCAGTCTGCGCCGTCCGGCGGACCCGACCCCCATGGCACCGAGTCGCGATACCGCCCAGGCGACGCGGACGAGCCTCAGCTACCAAAGGTCCTTCCCCAAAAGGAGTACCTGAACATCTCCGCTGCCAAGTATGAAGGTAAGTCTCATCATCCACTGTAAACCTCAAGCCCAGTAACTAACATTCCTCCCAGCTATGTTCAACAAAATCCTCACCATCAACAAGAATATGATCTCCTCAGGCCGAAAAGACGCCGCTTTCAACCCCGACGAGGAATCCATCCTCCGCGCCCTTCGTGAATCACTAGAATCCTCGAAGCCCTTCCCCACAAAGGCTCTGCCCCTAGTTGTCCGTCTCGTCACCCAATGGCCATACACCGACCGCCTCCCCGGCCTCGATCTCCTCCGCTGCGTCGCAAAATATCCCCTCGCCGCTGACTTTTCTGATCCGGACTACGGCTCCCTCCTCGACCTCGCCATCGCCGCGTCCGTTCCCGCCGGCGAGACCCCCAGCGACAACGCCGCCATGATGGGTTTGCGCACCGTTACCAACCTCTTCGCATCAGCCAACGGCCGTAGCGTCGTCAGCGCCCAGCCCGACAAGGCCATCGCCTTCCTCGAGCGCGTCACTGGCATCACCGGTGCCGTCCCCATTGGCCCCTACAATCGTAACGTCCTCGTCGCTGCCACTACTGTCGCCATCAACCTCGCCGTTCTCGCCCATCGCGAGCGCCTTCTAGGACCCGAGCAGCGCCGTCGCCTAGCAATCGTGCTCGGCGCCTTCCTTCACAAAGATCAGTCCGACTCGGAGGTGCTCTACCGTGCCCTCGTCGCCCTCGGCACCCTCCTCGCCGCCTCTTCGGCCCCGGCCGCGAACCTCGGCGTCGCAGGGTGGATCCAGGCGGCCGCAGCCCGCTCCTCGGAAGACCGCGTCAAGGCCGTCGCGGCCGAGTGCTCCAAGCTTGCCCCGCGATGAAGAAAGAGTGAAACGTCCTCAAGACCCAACGAGTCTCGAAGAAGAGCCGCCAAGCTGTGACTGTGACGAGAAGGACCCACTCGCCCGTCTCCTCCGGCGCTTACACCGGATGTTGAGCCCTGCCGTCACACCCGGGGAGGCGACCTGCCGGATATGGGAAACCCCACTTCCGGCCGGCAATACGGGAAAATGGCTAAGGCATTCTTCATGTTCCTGGCATGATATTTGGGGGAAGAGACGACAACGGTAAAGAACGCAAGGAATTGCATTAAGTAGATAGGGAAAAGCATAAATACCAGCTATAGCACGTTTGACGATGATACCTTGTATGACCTTTGTGTGATTGTGGTATTTGCTGACGGCTGTCTGACGTGGCATGCGGGCTTGTGATGGCGGTTGAGTTGGTGGGGACATTCCACGTAGTTTGAGGAACATATGACAGGCGGCAATGACAGACACGTTTGAGAGAATGAAGCTGTCAGTTTCTTTCGTAATCATCGATTCATTTTGCTCATTTTCGAGCTATGTAATCTGGTGCAGCATCCACTACAGCGCGGGACTTTTGCCCAGGTGGTGCTTGCGCGAGTTTCGAAATGATGGTCCAACAGACGAAACAAGACAGGATATAAGAAAAAGGCTCCTCCAACACCTTGGCAACACAAGAGACGGCCTCTAGCTTCTCTTGGCATGGGAATAAATTAAAAAAAAAACAAGTATAAGAGAGAAAAAAAAGGGAGCAGCCACGTCCCGCAAAAAGCCTCCTGTGAAACGCCGTGTAATGCCGAAATATACATTTTCCCGCCAGTGCAAAACGCAAAAAAAGTTGTTGTGGGCTTGGTGGTGGCGCTTTCTATGCGAACAGCAGGATGGAGAAGGCGGTGCCGAGCAGGGGCAGCCAGCCGGCCCAGCTGATTTGGCGGATGGAGGCGACGCTGGTCTCGGTGACGTACTGGTCGGTGCCGGAGGCTTTCGTCGTGATGGTGAAGAGCTCGGCGAAGCCGATGTCGGTCGAGTTGAAGCAGTTTGTGTCGTTGACCTCGGCGAGCCTCTTGTCTCCGGGCTCGGCGAAGATGATGTCGACGCACTGGAAGGACCGTTAGCTTAAGACTCTGCAAGACAGGGAATTCCAGGGGAACATACCGAGTACAGTGCGGCGCCGTGGATGGCCAGCTCGACAATCTGGATGGTGGCCTTGTCGCCGGCCTTGACGGTGGTGTTCTTGGGCAGCGGGACCTGAGGCAGGCAGATGGTGCCGGGGAACGGGTTGTTGGTGGGGCCGAGCAGCTGGAAGGCCGGAACCATGGGGTTGGACATGTTGATGGGCCCGCCATCGGGGCCCTCGTCGCCGAAGCCCATGTTGATGAAGGCGAAGGCCGTCTCGTGGCCGCGGAACCAGCCGGGCTGGAAGGCGATGGCGCCTCCGGTCGTGGGCCAGTAGGTGCGGTTAGTGGTGAGGTTGTGTCCGCCGCCTGTTTTTGGTGAAGAGTCAGCGGTTTGTTCTCTATTTATCCCCTTGCACGGGGGAAGCCTCGAGGGAAAAGCACGTACATGGGTACATCCATTGCATGCCGTAGGGAAAGGTGTCGTTGGTGATGAGGTTGTTCCCGCGCCATCCTGGGTAGGTGATGACGCTGTGCGCGGAGGCGACGGCCGCGAGGACCAGGGCGAGGAGGGCGGAGGAGAATTGCATTTTGGGAGGACGTCTTCCAGAGACTGATGGGGGGATTGATTCCGGGGGTCTAGATGGTGACAGACAGCACAGCAAGCAAGCAAGATTCTGGCGACAAGGCGACGGCGACTTGAGAAAGAGGAGGAAAATGAAAAGAGGCAGAGAGGAGGACTGAAGACGGGGGCCCGGCCGCATGGGCAGCGGGCAAGTCTTAAAGCGCAGAGGAGCACGACGAGGCCAATACTGCAGCCGCCCAGCTCCCGTTGGGGTGGTGCCTGTGTGATTCGCGAAGGCCCCCCCTCCCCGGAGCGGACAACGCCCAGTCAGAGGCTGGCGACGTGCAGCCGGACGCACGGCACCCCTGCCGCAATCCCGCCGGGCCCGGCCAATGGGCGTCGCGCGACCGGCGGCCCACGCGGTGTCGACGGCCGCTGCGCACGCTGGTTGGCGTATCGGGGGGGGATGCTTAAGCGCCGGCGCCATGCCCGGTCGGGACTGCAGGTTGAGGTTGAGGTACGAAGAGGTTTACTGTGTAGAGGACTTTTTTTTCTGCATCGACTGACTTTTGCAATGGAATCGACCGAGTTCTCCACCGCTGCGCATCGTGTGCCGCAACCGCCGGGCGCCTAAGATCCCGGGCCGCCGAAGAAGCTTTTCCCCTGTATCACCCACCGCTGGCTCTTTCGGAATCCGTGTGCTTCCCCCTAGACTAGACGTAGAGGAGGATGCGCGCATTTGATGGCACACACACACACACACGCACGCGGGAAGGATGGATGTCGCTGGTCCAAGTGCCGGCGCTACCGTCAGCGTCAGCACACCGAAGCAGCCTGCGACACCCAAGCAAGGAGCTGCATCTACTTTGTATCGTTGCTTTGTGGAAGACTCGTGATGACATTCGGGGGTTACTGCTGCGTCTGCGACGGTGGCCTCGTGGCTGATGGTGAGGAATCGTCATGTGCGGCGGGATCGAGACGAGACTCCTCCTGCTTGAGCCTGTCTTTTTTGTTAGTTTGCGTCTTGGTGTCTCCTACAGAGTACAGCTGGGGAAACATACCCCCCCACATTTCAAGCTATCCCAGAGGTAAACCCTCACCGACCCGCTACACCGAGCCTCACCGAGAAGTGGAGCCCGAACATCCACCAAGTTCACGGTAACTTCACTCCATCCAGCAAGAGTAGCACAACGAAGTAGATGGCAAATAAACGCAGCCGCATAAAGATGGCCGCCCAGTCCCTTCCGTCCACTCCCTTGGCACCTTAACCAGCGGCACACACACTTCCCCCGCATTTCCCTTTTTCAACCCCCCCCCCCCCCCCTCCACCCTCCACCTCACCACCCGCCCCTCTCCGAC
>LDPL01000003.1:509703-547203 GCA_001305505.1 Neonectria ditissima
CCCCGCGGCCGACCTCCGCCCGGCCTCGGCCCTCGCCGCCGACCACGCCCGCCTGCGCGCCACCTGGGACGGCGAGGCGCCGCTGCGGGCCTTGGTCGCGGCCAACACCCGGCGCGGCCTGGCCGTCTCGCGCGCCGTCAACCTCGGCGTCGGCACCTTTGACCCCGTCGACGGCGCCTGGGATGCCAAGCGGTGCAGCCAGGTGCAGCTGCTCGCCTTTCTGGTCGTGGTTGACGAGCTGGGTTCGTTTTTCTTCCCGAGTCCACTTTCGGCTTATATGTCAGGGATTTTGCTAAATGTCCCCCCCCCCTCCTCTCTAGAGAAAGTTACCGGCTCCAAGATCGACTGCGTCTTCCAGGACCCCGTCTTCACACAGCCCGACAGGGACTTCCTCGTCGGCCTGGGCCACCGCGTCGTCGAAGACCCCGTCGCCTGCGCCATGGTCGACGCCGAGACGCTGCTGTTCGGGGTTCACCTGTACCGACCCGTCTACGCCGCCGCGCTGGAGAAGAGCCTGCCGGCCATCTTTGTCGGGACCGGCTGGGACGTCTGGGACGAGTGAGTTTGTTTGCAATGCCCGTTGAACCTTCTTCCAGTGCGAGTGTGTGTTAACCGTGTTCGATGTCGTAGGCTTTCTAGAACCGACTGCCTCGAGAAGATGGAGGTCATGGAGAAGACGTACAAGAAGTGCGCGTTTCCCCAGGACTCGCACGGCTCGGCCTTTTCGAGCACGTCGATATACTGGAAGCCGGTTCCTGAAGTCGAGAACAAAGCTGCGGAAACCGGGGACAGTCTGGTGGTAGACGGCGAGGTGTCTCGAAAGCTAGAATCGAAAAGTATTTCATAATGTCCTCCTATGAGAAATCCCTGCTGCTTGTGTTGGTGAAAGGCGAATCTACCATCGGTCTCATGGTCCCCTTGAATCACTGCAGGCCCTTCTCGTCCCCAGATACGCCTCCACTCCAGATCAAAACCGCCTTTCGTCTCCGTTCTCCTACCAAGCGCCCAGTATTGTTCAACTCCCTCAATATTCCTTGACAGCAGGGTTCTCTCGAAGCCTTTTAACAAATTGGTACGAACTTATTCTCTCTTTTTGGCGGTCTTGCTCTCGATTCAAATCACTGCAAAGCTCTGCTGAAACCACCTCGGACTCCAACGCACCACCTACACGCAACACCGCACGGCTTTCACCAGCTGTGCCAAGCATTCCCAACTAACCAACACCCACATACAGCAACCTTGCGTCTTCAACCCTCCACCTCATCGACACCTCATCGACAACTCCCCTTTAAAAGGGCTCACTTTTAGCCAACCAGTCTTTTGATTGATTGATTGATTCATTTCATCTAACCCGAAAGACCAACCTCTTCCCCCACCCATCCCCTTCTTCCATCCTAACAGCCCCCTCCCCAACCCTTCCTTTCCCTTCACCACCTCCCCAAACCAGCAACCATGCCTCGCGCCGCCAGAATGCATCCCTCGAAACGCGCCGAGATCCGCGCCCGCGACGCAGAGTACCAGGCCCTGTGGCAAGGCTGTCAGCGCACCGCCCGCCGCCAGGAGTACACCGAGGCCACCGTCCCCGTGCGCGTCGTCATGCTCCGCGAGGCTCTTACATCGCTCATGGAACGGAGGTTCGTTTACGCTATCCGACAAAACCTAGCCGTATTTTTTGCTGATACATCCGAGTAGACGCCTAAGTCGCAAGCTCATGTGCAACACCAACATCGAGGTCATGATCGAGCGCCACCTCGGTCGAGAAGCCGTGTCGCGCATCCCCATCGACCTGACAACTCCGTATCCAACCCTCATGGGCGGCCGGGGCTACGCCAACAACTCGGCTCCCCCTGCCATGAGTAGCGGTGCCGTTCATCTCAAACGGGAGATTCGCTCACGAAGCCCAACTCCCAACAAAAATCTTTTCATGAGCAACGACAATGAAGGCCCCTCGAGCTACTACTACCCTCCCCCTCCTGTAGCTGCTGAATCCGCGCCTCTTCCATCCGTGGAGACTCCTCCCGTCATCACATCTGACTACAATGCCCATCAACTGTATCATCATCCATCCAACCACCCGATGTCTCTCCCTCACGATGACATGTCGCGAAACGGCCCGGAAGCACACCAACTGGAGAGCGGCCGTCAGTACGCCACGCTTTACGACGAGCTTGCGGCATGCAGAGCCGACCGCTGCCATCTGACCAACCAGCTCCGTGGTCTTGAGAACAAGATGGAGCACATCTCCAGTGTCGTCTCGGTCCTCTGTATGCAGCTACGTCCTAGTGCCGATGCAAAGCCTCAGATCAGTCCCCAGACAGGACTGGCTGATGATGACGAGACGATGAAGTGGGCTACTTTCTAAGCCTTGTATGAAAAAGTACGCGATGAAGAAGGTGGCGATGACGGAACGAACTGGGCAAAATGGACATGAGGATATGGACATGGCCGTTGGAACATGATGACAAGACTTGACGATGCAGACGCCGAAATTGGTATGGCAAGGAAAACCATTGATAAGCGGGCGACTGGAAAGCGAACTCCTCAACGTGTTAGCCAATCTCAAAACATCGCCTGATATCACAAAGCGGATTCAGCGCATCATAACTCCTTCTTTCGCCACCCACGTGTCTGCATATCCTGCCAGCGAGCCTCATCACTATATACCATGTGTAAGCGGAATGTCACTGAACCCTTGCCCTTTCCATCTGTCCGATATATACCCTTCGTCTGACACTTCCATACATAATTACAAAAAGACAATACCACAACTGTGCCTGTAACCGTGCGCTCCCAAACTCCCGTTGCAAGAACGAATACCAGCCGAAGGATCCTGTATCTCCGTTGGGTGTACCCAACATGGAATCTCCTGTCAGATCTCCATGCAAAGCAGGTCAACAAGCCTGTAGGACAAATGCAACGCATAAAAAGAGCCGTTTCCCAGACGGAAAGACTGCCAAAGACCCAACCGAAACAAACCAGGCCATTGCCCATGGCCGTCGCAACTCTCATAGACCTTCCAGATGATGCAAAAAGAACGGACGCTCTGTCCTTCGCCGTATATCTATCGTATCATGCAAACCAGCCCTCAACCGACAGTCTTGCCGTCGCAGTCGGGAATCTTGACGCCCTTCTTGAGCTCGCGGTCGACGGTCAACAGCCCCCACTGGTCCTCCCATGCCTTGCCCTTTTCGTTGAACTTTTCCTTCCAGGGCTCGTCGAAAGCTTCGAACCAGAAGTAGTTGGTGCCGTTCTTGAGGGCATCGCAAACCCATCCCTCCATAAAAGTATTCAGCTCATCTATACCAGCAACGGAACCGTCTGTGCAGGATGTCGCGCTGCCGCAATTCTTTCCACCAGAAGTCGGCCATCCCGTCTCGGATATGATGTTCTTTTCCGTATCCGACTTCCAGAACTGCTTGTTCTGGTTTTCCCAGAACGAGTAAGTCCAGCTGGCCGCCTTTTCTGCCGTCACGCCGGCAAAGAAAGGGTGAATATTGGCCATGATGTAGTCGCTGTCCTTGGCCAGTGCCGAGGTCCAGTCGTCGCCCAAGTCGGACGTGGCCACGGGGAGGTTGATGTTCTTCTTGGTAAAGTTGGTACGGACTCCGTCAAGGACTGTACCCAGCTCCGTGATAGTCATCTCCTCGCGGAAGAGGATCTCGTTGGCGACAATGACGCCCTCAAACGGATCCTCGCCATATTCGTCCAGGATATCCCACATCTGTTCGAGTTGTCGGGCGTTGGTTGTCTCGTTACCATCCTGCCATACGCCCAGCCAAACCTTGACATCCTTCAACTTCAATTGGTCGATGGCGTGGATAAGCATCTGGGTCTGGTTGCAATCGGTCCCGTACAGTCGAATCTTGTTGGTCAACTGGCTGAGCACAGCGACATCACGAGTGACGTTGTTCTGCGAAGGCGGGTTGTGCAGACAGGCGGGGTACTGGGTGTTGATGGGAGTGTAGTCCATGCCGGGGAAGACTCTATGCAGGTCTGAGTTGTTGAGAAGGTCCTTGATCTCTTGGCTGTTGGCGTCGAGATCGCCGTTTTTAGCCTCGTCTTCCTTGGCAGAGTCGCCGCTGGTCGAGCTACCGCCGCTGCCCTTCTTGTTGCTGAGGGTACTTCCGAGCACACCACCTACAATTGCGCCGACAATGACGACGCACACGATGATGATGATGGCCCATTTGCACCTTTTACTCTTCTTTGCCTTTTTATCCATCCAGTCTGATGGCTTCTCATGCAGTGCAGCTGCATCATAATCGCCGCCTCTTTGATGCCCTGCAATCTAGTTAGCAAGTAAGATTCTTCGCTTGGACACTCGCCATTTACCTGCAGCCAGAAGACCACCCGCAGCGGCACCGCCACCAACCCCTGCAGCGGCAGCGGCGGCACGCTTCCCTCGGTCCGAGTGAGGAAGACTCAGCATAGAGTTTCGTTGGCTCCTGTGATAGCTAATTCCATCATCCCCGTCATCCTCAATATCATTAGGATTGACAATGCCTAGGTGGTGAGCGCCAAGAGGGTTTCTCGATCCGTACCCTTGATACGGATCATCAGCGTAGGGATCGACTTCCCCCCGATGTGGCGAGCGGGCGCCTAGCGGAACAGCGGCAGCGCCGAGGCCGGCCAGGCTGGAGTGGGAGTCTCCGGCAGTGGAATTCTGGCCGTACGCAGCGTCGTAGCTCGACTGAGGTGAGTAAGTGCCCAAGGGCGGAGGCGGGTCGTGGTACTGGGAACGGGAGGGAGGCGGAGGCACCTGGCCAGTGCTGCGCATGGCTTCCATGCCGCTGTCGCGAGGGTTACGGTCAGCAACGTTGTACGCAATGCCAGCCATGCCGCCGGACGCAGTCTGGCTGAAGTTGTCTGCGCCGGGCGTGATGCCGTAGGAGGGAGGTTGAGTATACCCTTGGTTACCGCCGCTGCCTCCTCCTACTCCTCTTCCTCCAGCTCTGCTGTAGTATGAGTTGTCGGCGTGGGGCGGCGGCGGCGGGTTGGGCGAAGCGCGGCGCGGGCTATCGTAACCGGCAGAGCCGGAGTGTTGGGAGTTTGAGTGATGGCTATAGTTGTCCTGAGGCGGCATGCGACTGTGGTTGTATGCTGAATCGGGATGGGTACTGGGGTGGAAAGAACGGGACGCCGGCGGAGGGGCGTCGTAATATGGTGTTTGTGAGGGCGAGTAGCTTTGTGCGGGATGAGCGGGATGAGCGGGATGTCGCGAAGGAGAAGATTCGTAGTGGTTTTGGTAGGAGTCGAGAGGCTCCCTCTCGTAAGGGTCGCCGTGGTATTGCGGCATAGCGGCGGTCGACGTTGCAGTCGAGCGCAGGACGGCGATAAGGCGGCTGCAGCCAAGAACGAAGGAGGGCTGTGAAGCCGAGGATGACCTCAGCAGTGGGCACGCTGCCTCGAAGAAGAAAGTTGGCGGGCGGCGGGCGGGCGGGGCAGCCGCGATGCAATGTGATGTGAGTGCGACTGCGGCTGCGACTGCGACTGGGTACAGATAGGCACGCGGGATGCAATAAAAGAGGGAATCCGAAACAAGACAGAGCGAATTACGAACAGAGAGTGAGAGGCTGATGAGAGAATCGTCCGGAACTTTGCAATCAGAAACAGGGCTGGGAGAAGGAAGTGGGTTGTTGATGAGGTCGTTGGCGAGCAACGGGCCAGTGCGTGCTTGTACATGTACAGTGCCCGATGGAGCGAATAGCGGGTCTCGTTAGGGAATATCCCCCTGCACAAAGCCACAGGGCCACACCGGAGGCGAGCCGAGAACACAGTACGAAGTAGCCAGGAGGACTCCAGGGCCAAGACTAGGAAGTGGGAAGTCTCCAGCTAGGAAAGCCTGGCAACCTGGCAACTGGGAGTGCCAAGTTTAGCCCAAGCTCCGCCCAGCAACCAAACATCCCGGCATTTAAGCACCAAGCGGAGATGTTAAAACAGGGGTCGAGCAGGGTCTAATACGGCCAACACGGGGTCCGGGGGCCTTGGACGGGGCCTGACTCTGGAACTGGGACGGCGAGTGCCCGATGCATACGCCTGGTTCACCAGTCAGGTACCACAATCTGGCTCTGTTTCTCTGGATCGAATACCGGACCCCCCAGGCGGTTGGTTCCCACCATCAGCGATCTCTTTTCCCGGCAGCGCGCGAGTGGCGCGAAAACGAGGAAGCGTCGTCAACGTGCAAGTTCCAGCAATGCAGCACACGCAGCACAGCCCTCTTGAAAACGAACAGACACGAGGACTAGCAGGAGGTGGTGGTGGGTGGCTTACGCAACAGCACAAAGCCAAAGGGACGTCAAGTGTTTTTTTTTCTTTCGGCGGGCACGGGCTCGGCGGCGTTGGGCTCGTATTATTGCCATGTCTCGTATGGCGATCCACGGCGGCGTTGCGTAGCGTCAACAACGGTGTTCTAGACGGCTTGGGGCGGGTTCCCGAATTTGATTGTGCTTGGACAGGACGCGAGGGAGGTCAAAACAGCGAAACCCTCTTATTTCTCGATAATGGTGTTTACTACGTAGGAAAAGGCTCGCGCAGGCTCAAAGAAGCCGACAGACAACTCGGAGGCGACGGGCCGGGACAGAGGTCAGAGTGGGCGGGTGATGGCTGGTGGGTCAGTTGCAGGCCAGGACCAGGCTCGCACAAGGCTGGACGGACAGGGAGGGAGTTTAAAGGAGCCCCGTAAAGTGGTGATGATGGCATGAATTCCATGGGTCCCCTCTTCTGTGGGTGAGGCCTGCTTTACTGTGAATGGACTGTACCCGGTCATGTTTGCGGGTGTCGATTCAAATTAAGAGGATTTGAGGGTTCAAGGGAGACGACACCACTGTCTTTCCTTGCGCTATCCTCTTTAACTTAGCATTCTTTTGCATTGGATCCATGCCAAGATGAAGCCGGTACGATGTTGCAGTTGCTCCGTCCCACGTACCTTCCTTAAGTGTGGTAGGTGCGCCACCCATGGGCCGTGGGGAAGCCAGGGAGCGTGTGGCAGTGCCCGTACAATTAACCACTGGAACTGGCAGCCGTATTTCCAGATCTCAATTCAGCCGGACACGACGGCGCAAATTGACAAGAGCGATTAATTTAGAAGCTGCGAATTCCCCATGTGCAGCAGAAGAGCCAGAGGAGCCAGAGGAACATTCCTCGATCTGGCTGTTTGACACATGCACCATCCGTCCTTCTGCCGTGCCACGGCTAGCCGGCCTTGCTTGTTTGTCTGTCGTACTGGTGCGACACTTGTCCCCTCTGAAGGGGTCGATCCCAACAGGGGTTGGCGGTTGCATCATCGTTAGGTGTGCAGCACAGTGGGCGTACGGTACACTCAGGCCTCTCGTATGAGAAATCGCCCACAGCTTCCTCAGCGGACTTCCATTCTGCGATCCGCTGCCGTGTGCCATTTTATTCAGAATTCCTCACTGCTCGCCCTTTGCTAGCTTCCGGTTTGGGCGTCGAAACCGTCAATAGCTTGTCCCCTGCGCCCCAGCCACTTTCAGCCGCCGTCACGCTCACTGCGTCCCGTGCCCGGCAACTCGGTAGGCGTGGCTCTTCAGCTGCCCAGGCTAGTTGACGATCCGTTCCTGTGAACCCGGGGGCGGATCCCCTTAGAAACCCGCCACGGTACGTAAGGAGGATGGACTGTTTGGTTGGGGTCCAAAAGCCCGCTTGAGGCGGTGCGGCTTGGAGACAGCACCGGTATTGTCACCAACCGTAATTGCGAGATGAGAATCGAGACCGGGTTCTGGAATCTGGTGGCTTTTTTCTACCTTTAGACATTCTCAGCCGCCCTTGGGGTCCTCCCGGAAGTGTAGAAGAACTACCGGAGCTGCATTCCGTTCCTTTGATCATGTCGCTTGTCAATAGACAAAACTGACATCGTTCCGAGTCCACCGTCCAAGTCTCACTGCCTTCCACTGGAATGAATGTAGCCACGACAGGATGATGTTGGGTGGCATCGCGGCTTGACGAGTCTTCAGCAGAAACAAAAATGCTCGCTCCATGCCCATGGTGTAAGGGTCGGTAGTTCAATCGCTGTCGCCGAGGGATTCAACGCAGAAGGGTCAAGAATTTCCATGGAGCTTTCTCAATCCAGTGGATTCAGAGCCCGTTGTTTGGGCAAGTATACAACTTCCAATGCTTGATCACATTGTCCTGTTGTGGTGATTTCAGTCCAAACTGAGTAGACAAAATTGTTGATGACTCAAGTGCTGTAGGGTAGGCCTAAGAAATATGGCCGTCTCCGAAGCCCTTTATTAGCCCCTAAGAAAAGGCACGTCATTGGGATCTCCATGACACTACCAATGTTTCTCGGTTTCTATTCGCTCAATTCAAGTTGAAGCACCTGTGACGTCCTTGATCTATGGCGCATCCACAGCTTCAGCCAACGAAAAGACAAACGCACGTCAACTCCGTCAGCACCCCACTAGCCCTCAACGGGTCATCGAGACCACGCTCGTCCACTTGAAGAAGTGATGATTGGCTTTCTGCTCGTACCTTACGCTTTCGGGAACGATGCGCATCTAACTTTAAAATCTCGAGATCTGGATCGAAATGTAACGAGGCGCTCCTTCCTGGGTGTGAGTGATGTCATGTGTGCAGAAAGGTGCTGACATCATACATTTGCGGATAGTGAATCATATCGACTATTATTTATAAGGAAGTTCACACAACCACTTCTTGACCTTCTTTCAACCTAAAAATTTCTCACACAACCACCACAATGTCCGTCAACCCCGATTCCGTCACCTCAGCCACTGGCGAATTCTCGAGCAAGGTGGCTCCGTCAGAGCCTCTCACAACCAAGGGCGTAAGTACTTCCGCCGCATCTCCTCCTCGCGTCACACAACTCACACCCTTCGCAGCATGCGCCTGGCGTCCAAGTTGGCCCTCCCGAGTTCCACCTCGAAACACACAAGCCTGGCACCGCCCCCGCGGACCGGAGCTTCGAGTCGCAGTACGAACCCGAGGCGAAGAATTCTAAGGATGCCTCCGAGACCTTGGGCGGCGCTACGTCGGCGGATGTGAACAAGGGTCATGGTCGCCCAGCTGAAGGCACAACTAGCCAAGAGTCGCATGGCAAGGGCAAGAAGGATAGCTCTGGGCTTGAAGGCGTGGGTGCAAATGCGTCGGACCCAATTCACGAACAGGGACACGACAAGGATCACGAGACGGGAGAGAAGAATGCGCCCATCGATGTGGAGAGCTGGACGACAGCCGAGGAGAGAACTCCCGTCGGTGCTGAGGAGATTTCCAAGGAGTTCCCTGGCTAAGACTATTTATTGATTGCGTGTACGATTATTGCATGGAGATAGAGGTTCCTACAGGAAGCTTTCTGCCACAACGGCGAATCAAATCGAGCATGATTCTACAACTAAATGACCATGGCCAAATGAATGAATGCCCAAGTTGCTTACCACATGCGTACAGCTGCTATTACAGAGAAGTTTGCATTCGTGCGATCTAATTCCATATTCCATCCGTGTCCTTTGCCTCTGCTGTTCCTCTTGCAAGCTGGTTAGCCTTTTGGGCTTGTGCGAGGCCGCAGCTCAAGATGTGGCTGGTCTTTGCCATACTCTAGGAGGGTCTGGTAAGGCAGTAACAAGAAGATGTATGGCGACACCCCTACTCGGAATCCCGCGACATTCGAGTAAGTCCGCGAGCGTAACTAACCCCTCTCAATCCGCATTTCCGAGAATCTCTTGAACAATTTGCGAGCCTATTTCTCAATACCCGCGCAGAGCCCAATATGTCCGATTCGAATTCAGCAGTTTATGTCAGGAAGACAAAGCCAGTCCACCAACATACCACCTCGACTTGCAAGCCTTGACTGGCACCTAGAGAACGCCATTACAGAGCCCTCTGCGTATTAAATGATATTGATTGGGTTGAATTGACCTAGGAGTCCCCTTTTCGCAGGTTTGACGAGCATCCCCTCGCTCTCGAGGTTTTCGAATGGCTGGATGAGCATTCATGCATACAGACTGATCTCGAGAAACAGAGATTCTCACCATTGTGACTTATCCTGGAGTGCAATCTAACTTGCCCAGATCCATTACGTCGAGAGTAGTCTTGGTATTCGCAAGTGAACTCAGAAGGGTGTTGATTTCACCTGTGGGCGATCCATGCATATTGACGATTTCATCAATGGAGACCCGCGGCGATGGAGCGTGATATGTGAATGGTCTGACCCTGGGCTGTCTCATGTTCAAATCAGACCTTGCAGCAAGTAGCACCTCCATGTTCCAGCGAGGTAGTCTGCCGATTCGCGAACGATCTTTCGTCGCATTTTAATTTCCCGTGCGCTCAAAGACGTCGCCGCGAGCCTTCTACTCAGAACTATGAGCCCATGTTTCGCACACATGGCATATAAGTTCATCATGAGCACATCTAGTGTATCGCTGGAGGGGATGTGGGAAGTACAGGCAAGTGGTTGTTTCCAAAGATTCTGGGCTTTGAGCTCAGGATTGCTCAGGTATTCTTTCAGATCAAACGAAAAGAAGTAGTATTTAAGCTCCTTGGGTGAAACTAACGTCAACCTATCTCATGATATGCCCAGAACATCTGTTTGTGCAAAAGATGCAATACTCGTGGTTGAAGAAATTTCTTCTGGATAGCTCTCAAAGTCGAACATCCAGCCTAAACTCCTCACGCTGGAATCTTACGACGTGGACTTTCCTGGAACCCTGGAACGAAGGCTGGAAAATGCAGCATTTAAATTTGACAGGCAAAGGGAGAAGATGAAGCCATTATCGTTGTTCTCTGCACTAAAACAAGGATACTGAGAAGGGAGCTCGCACACAGATCTCGCATTGACGCCGCCTCTTGTCACTGATCTTCACGAGGGACCCGATAGATATAAAAGAAGTCGATCCTGAGATATCGGACCCGTAGCTTCTTGATTTCGTGAATGTATCTCGAAGCCTCTTTGGTAGGATGTTTACCGATCAATTGATCTAAACTGAGGCCATCGATCGAAGACCGAGCAAGATTGAAGTTTTATGCTAGTTCCTGTTGGCTTCTAGCACTGACTCCAAGTTATATAGCAGGATGATGACTGAATTCTGGTGTTCTGAACTACTAGACAGAGGGCCTTTTTCGCGGGGTTACTTTTCAACTCGAGAAGCCTAGTAGGGATGAAGTGAGGAGCAGCCCCCAGATGCAGACCTTGTGGTTGTTGGTACGATCCAAGAATCGCGGGAAACCGCTGTCTTTTTGCTCACGGGCTGTCCTAACCCATGCCCGTGTTTCTATTACTAGACGTTGGAAATACTACGGAAGATTTCGACGAAAGGTGCCCCGTGCTAGTATCTACCACCATCATACTCATATTATATGTATATTCCTTGTGATTCGATCGCTGTCAGATGGGGACGACGATCTCAACTTTAATATTGGCCTATCCACTGAAGATGAATCCGAATGGCGTCTGACTTGGGGCTGTTGAGCCGGTATAAGGGAACCTGTGAACCTGGGTACATTACACAGCCCTCATGAACAGATTGGGGACATGAGTCTTTGGAGATGCGATACCCGAGCACGTAGCTCTGGCGCTCCTTACTTCTATTTTTATTAATTTATTTACAATGAGTAAACAACCATTGTCTAGATAGTGTCGCACTGACCTATTACGGTCGTCTTCTGATCAGTCAAAATATCTTCGCCCATTCTTTGAGACAAATACGCCTGGCCCTTGATGGATACAACATTCCCTCTAGGCCATTGCAACAGTCTTTGCATTACATCTTGTCCGTATTTTGGTAAAAAATTGCTTTAGAAAGCGAGAGGTGTCAGAGTTGTTCCAATTGCGATCACGTGAATATGACTTGATTGCTGTGTGAGAGCACTGGCTTGATCAACGCCATCGTGGGCACTTTACATCACATACGACCATAGCTCTTAGAAAATACGGGATCCCGTCCGCTCTCCCCTAGTCAAACTGAGAAGCGGCGAATTAGTACTCGGGTCGGTGACGACCGGGGAATCCTCGCTGTTGTATGTTTTTTGCAAATATTTTTGGGACTATTTTGGATTATTTGTGGGAAGCTTGGTGTATATCGTCCCTCGTGCATTCGAGATGACGCTAAGAGGTCCGTGCTTTTTTCCTACGCTATCTCCAACTCCACCTCACCCCACCGGGCTCCGCATACCTCGTTCATCATCGCACAACCCGCCGTGCGACTTAGCCTGACTCTTTGACCCTCTCGTCCACCGAGCTCACTAAGACCACGCCTGAGCTGGTGTGCGCACTATGGGCGGCTTCCAAAGTTTATTGACGTCGGCGCCCAACCGGAAACCGGAGGCTGGTGCAGTGACCGGCAAGTCCGACTTGGAAAAAGAGGAGGCTGACGCCGGGAATCCTGACTGTACAGTTACGGAAAAGCCGGAAGAACTGAACGAGAAGTCTCATACTCCGACTGATCATCGCAGCCCTTTTCTCAGACTGCCCAGACATGTTCGCAACATCATTTACAGCTATGCCCTCGTCGTTAGAAATGGCTACTCCTGCGAAATTATGTATGGCGTCATCTGCCTTGCGGACAAACCAGGTTACCCACCCAAGCTTTGCAGCATTTCCTGTCTGCATAGCAAGAGGGGTGACCAATGGAGCGAGGACTTCCTCACCGAGGACTACGAAATCTTCAAGCCTTACGTCTCTCGGGAAGTGGAAACTTGGCGTGTCGAGATCAACCAACTCAAGTACGTCTGCAAGCAATTGCATCGTGAGACTCGAGGGATCACGTTGAAGATCAACGCGGGCAGGAAAATCATGTTCCACGGCACCAGGACGAACGACGGCCGCGTTTCGGGCATGGCCAATTTCGGGCATTTTTACAAGAAGTGTTCGTCTGAGCAACAAGCATACATGCGCGACGTTGATATAATAGAGCTGCCGCTGGATGACGAGAAACCGAGGACGTATGACTATTGGCGGAAACCTTGGAAGGATAGAGGTAAGCCTGCTGCTAGTGCTTCGCGGACTTGTGCAGAGAAGATCTTGGCTGTCAATTACCTTGCTTGATATAATGTGCTGTAGAGGAGGAAGTACTACGACGTCGCTGTTGAGATCATACACACCGGTATCTGCTGGATACTCTTTTACTGACTTTTGTCCCTTCCACACTTAGACCCAGCGTTTGACGAAATCGAGAAGCGTGCATTCCGCCGACGCTGCGCAGAGCTCACCGGTTGCGCCGACACTGCCTCCAAGGACTTGTACAAAATTTGTCAACAGAATCCGCTCACCCGCGTCATTGTTCGTTACGATGAATTGCATGATGTTATCAGTCAGGACTGGACTAAGCGCATGTGCGCCTACCATTTGGCCCTGCGCAGAAATGAGGCGTCTATAGCCTTGAGCCCTCGGGAGAAGGAGCTCGTACGTGAGCTGTTGTCGCGTAACGGCGGTGCAGCGAAGTCGCCTGCACTGGATAATCTGCGCATGAGCGTCACAGTCAATCACCATACAGCCGACTGCCCCAGTACCTGGTCCTTTATGGATGACCGGACCATTGAGAGCTCGAAGATTCATTTCTACCAAAGGTGGGGGGAAAATGAGGTGATATTCCAGGAAGGCGTGTAAAAGGATTTGCGCATCCCCTCTTGCTTTGTGTTGTCTCCTCGACGGCCTGGAAGCTTTGCAGAGCCATCCACTTGGAGGCGCGAGGTTGAATTACTGGACTCTTTGGCAAACGAAAACATCACTTGGGCATCTGACGGCACCGAAAAGACGGGTTTGCCTCGCAAAGGACCTGGATCCTGGGGAGTGCTAGGTCTTCTAATGTCCGCGAGCTTGAAAAACATGGGGATGAGGGTCAGCAGGTTCAGATGGAGGCTTGATTCCCTTACATTGGACTTATATTTTCCTAACAATAGTTCCTCAGATGTACTGCATGAGTGTGAAGTACCGCGGTTGTTAATTTTCTCTTTCCCATGGGCCCCCCGAGAACAGAGGCGATACTTGCACCCGGACAGTGACAGTCTCAAAGAAGAGACCAGAGGTTCTAAAGATTTAGGGAGCAAGGGAATGCTAAGGAAGCTCCGACACTGAAAGGTAACTTTGGCCAAATGTGCGAACACTTCACTGCACTTCTTTTGGGTGGATGAGCTGCAAATATTGCTGTGCGACGTATTTGGCGGCCTTGATGGTTCGGAAAAAGGACGTCAGATTCCCAACCAACTGCCATGCCATGGAACGCGGCACTCGCAGTTGTGGGAGCGCTTACCATGGCGGCGGAGCTCTCTGACGGCTCATCGAGGCACGAGCCCACTTCTCTGACGCAATGGAAATTACGCTATTTTCGATTTTGCACTGCCGACGCTGTTTGCTGGAACCCTTGCTTGGAAGGATTCGCAGTCCCGACCGTGGTGACGGGGTGGCGGCTAACACTGGCACTGCCGCGTTTCAGGTCCTGAAGGATTGGGGCTTTGCAAGACCAGGACCGGCAGACTGGACGGCTAGCGGAATGTCACTAGTAGAGAAGGATTCAACTGTGCGAGTCTGGGGAAATCTGTGGTACAGTGCAGAAAAGTCTAGCAGAGTCGGAGTGCGTCCGGTCTCATTCTCTGCTGCCGCCTGCTAGCCTCTCTTCATCGGTCGAGGCTTTGATCAAAGATGGGGACACTAAAGAATAAGAACAAGTTTGTGGCTGCATCAGACAAGGCTAGGCTGTAGCTTTGTGTCAAGACTTGACGGCCGAGTTACTCGGAGGAGCTTTGGGCGCCATCTGTCCCGCGGTGAGAAAGGCAGTGGACGGGGACGCGATGTGACGACTTCAGGTTGGATCGGTAGTGATGCAGTCGCATACCCGCGCTTGCAAGCGGGGGGAACCTTCAATTGCACTACACCAACACCATTCGATGCAGTCCAGAGTCTAGACTTCAGGTTACGATGGGGATGCCTCGGCCCGTGCTCCGTAGTCTGGCGGACGGTGGCTTGGAAAGTTGGGCTAGCTACGGCTCCGGCCGGAAAGGAATGCACATGTCAACCTGTTTGTGTCAATGCAGGTAGAAGGGCGCTTGACAGGCCGTCGGAAACAGCTGCATGCATGATGCAGCAGCATGGGGTGAACGGCAATACATGGCTCTTTGGGCAGTGTCCACCCTCCAGAGACTGTTTTCGGCACTCTGGTTCTTTGGTAAACTCGTTATTATTAGAGCCACTATTTGCAGAGAGAGAAGAAGAGCTGTGCAACAACACACTTATGGTAAGAGACACTCGATTCCCACATGTCGCCCTGACGTTAACCGACATCTCGACACCAGAATAGCAAGAAAGCGGTACATCGGGTGTCCGTCGGCTCACAGCCGGGGAATCGAATTGGTTTCTTGGCGCGGGCTTTGATTAGCGCGTCGGCTGGCTCGCTCCCTGCCATGCCATGCCATACCGGCATGCCTCTCATGTGGCAGTCCCAATCGGGCGGCAGAGTTTTGTGGTCAAGGGTTTCGTCGAAGATTGCGTTTCGGTGGTTGGCATTTGGCGCGCCCGCCCAGGACGCACCCAAGAGGAGCCCCCCCCCCCCCCCCCCCCCCCCCCNCCCCCCCCGGTTTATCCATGCCCTGGGAGCCAGGACCAAAGAATGGAAAATACCCGCGCTCGTCGGTTCAAGACTGACTTGCATGCATGCAGTCGCGGGAGAGCCGGCACTTTTCAGCTCTGGTGTGTGCCCTGATGGCCCATGTCGTCATGATTTCCTTTCTCCCTCCCCCTGATGCCCGACGGCCGCTTTGAATCGGAGCTAGGTGGGAGATAGGGCGCCGACGTTTGAGGGGCCGTTTGCCACCGTGCCCTCTTTTTTGTTGGCGCCGTCATGACTGTTGGTTGCCCGCTTGTGTTTGTGTGTGTGTGTGTGTGTGCTCCCCCCACGCGCGTGTACGTAGGAGGGGGGATTGTGCGAGTTCATGGTGGTAGTATTGCTTGGGTTCTCATTATCAAGATGGATAACAAGCGGGAAACGCGTCCGGTAGTCGAGGGTGGGTTTGCTCTACTTGGTATCAGGCAAAAGTAAGGGCACTGGGGCAGGTTCTGACTAGGGGCTTGAACCAGGGGGTCCAGAAGTCACAACCTTCTAAAGATCCACTATATTATAGCAGGTTATTCGCTATTTTGTGCCATCTTAGGGCCCTGAGCGACTGTGCCCAGTGCTCAGGTATCACTTATGACATAAGCAATTGTAACTTTGGTAACCCCCTGTCAAGTCCCCCGGTCGGAACCTGCCCCAGTGCCCTTACTTTTGCCTGATACTATGTAGTTTAGAGGAGGGGCCCCCTGGCGGGATGGACTGATGGGGGGGTCATGGGTTGGTGGCAGTTCAATGGATGGGAGGGATCTTTGTAGTTTGTATCTGTACCAATCTGTCCATAGTACTGTCTGTCTGTCTAGCTCCCTTCATCACATCAATCAGGACATGGCATGTTTCCTGGTCTGGCTTTCCTGGTCTGGCTTTCCTGGTCTGGCTTGCTTGCTTCGTTTTGATCTCGGCGTTTGCTGTGCCGGATCTTCCGCTTACATGGAGGGGCGGCGGGAGACGGGATGAAGCTTCCGCGGGTTGATATGCACCTGTACTTGTTCCTTTTTCTCCGGTACCGCCCTCTCTGTCATGTTCTAGTATCTATCGATTACACTGTTGCTATATTTACTTGTAGGTCAGAGTGTGACCT
Source organism: Neonectria ditissima (assembly GCA_001305505.1). Lineage (NCBI taxonomy): Eukaryota > Fungi > Ascomycota > Sordariomycetes > Hypocreales > Nectriaceae > Neonectria > Neonectria ditissima. Next base: position 526,354 of record LDPL01000003.1, read on the forward strand.
TTTGTCAACCATGAATGTCAGTATCAGATCAGCATCAGCATCAGCGTCAGCGTCAGCCCCTTCCATCTTCTCCTCCTCCTCCTCCTCCAACCCTGTCTCGTGGCACCCACGCCCTTCCATCCCTACGTCCCATCCCCCGGACCCATGCCCAATATCAATATGTATCCATCCGTTCCTAGTTCCAGTGCCTGGATGGATACAGCGGCCGCGGCCCTTGGAACGTGGTGGATCCACACACGCCACCCGCCCTGCCATGCCAATGCCTTGCCATGCCTTGCCTTGTCTTTGCTCAGGCTGTCAAAAAAGACTAGCCGCGCGTGGTTGGTTGCGTCTCCCTCACTTGTTCGACTGCGCAGTATCATCATTCACGCCCACCCGGGCCCGTCTATCTTGCTCACTTCCTCTCTCTCTGCCTTACCAATCCCCGCTGTTTCGTCCTGGTTCTGCCTTGCCCGCTCAGTTTCACTCGTTTGAGAGAAAAGCACAGCCCTCCCATTCGCTCGCTTCCCCTTGTCGTCCATCCCCATCTCCAAATGCGTATCTGCCGCGTTCCTTCGTCGCCCTACATAGTACCTGTTCATCTCCCGAACCCCGTGACCCGAGTCCCCCGGCCTCTTCCTAATCCAGGTCTGATCCCCAAGGCAAGGCAGGGCCGCGCGACCACAAATACAACAAGTCATACATACCTCACGAAGCGTTTGTTCTTGGATAAAGATACAACATTGGCTGCTCATTCATCATCAGCATCTATTCTCCCACTTCCTTGTCCCATTCTCCTTCCTTTTCGTCGATATTCTTCGCCGCTGAGACCGCCCTATCGCAACTCCCGGTCCTCGGGCCCCGCTCCATCGCCCAGAGGGCTCAGTGCTGATTTGCCCACCAAGATCCCGTCTGGAGACTAGGCCGCTACAAGGAATCTACGTACAAGTTAGCTACGGTACTTGGCCTTTTTACTCGCGCCTCGTACCGCATTCATCTCCGCCAACATTCCATTTCCATTCTTGTTTCTCAACGAACTCGTCGTCTGCGCTCTGTGGATGCACTCGTCGTTTCGTTAGGCCAGGCGCCGCTGACGCAGCCTCTCCCGTCCTTGTCCACGTTGCCGCGCACGTTTTTCCTTCTCTTGAACTCTAGCCTCGCCGTTGGTCGGTTGGCTCTGTTGGTTGTACAACTGCTGAGTTGCGCTTGGCCCTTGATCGCAGTGCCGAAACTGGACGGCAGTTATATGGAAGCAACATGGAGATTCAGTTTTCCATCCTACTCAACACGCGTCGCACCGGCAGTGCTGCCAAGTAAGCCAAAAATCCCACGTCTCTTTTTGTTTAATTTTAGTTGCGTATAACGTTGGACACCAGCTGACTGTAAGCGCGTCTACTTCCAGTCCTCCTGAGGCAGCATCTGGCCGCTCAACGGGCGCAGCAGCAGCCCGCGGTGGCACCCATCGCTTTGCCCTCGAGACGAGGACAAGACATACCCGGCGCAGCTCCACGCGAGCGCGCACGGGATGCAGTACTTGTGAGTTAGTTGCGTTGCTGTAGTTGGAGTTGATGCTGACTGAGTTTGCAGGCAAGTAAGTATTGCTATCATCCTGGTTCTTTTTGGTGTCTAGATATCGCCCTCGACAAGATCAACTCTCCAGGACACGAGATAGGACCTTGACTAACGCACCGGACCACAGAAAGCGACACGTCAAGTGCGATGAAACCAAACCGTCTTGCCTCAACTGCATGAAATGGCGAGGCTACTGTGACGGCTACACCGAGTCGTCTTCCGCCGATGGGCCATCTCGCTCCGAGACTCCCGCGACAGCCACCTCCAAGAACAAGCCCAACTCGAGCGCCAAGCTCATCCACACCAAAAAGGCACCGCTCCTCATCGAAGAGCCCACCGTCAACACCATCTGCTTCACCAACAGCGAGCAGCGCGCCTACTTTGACGAGTGGTCGACCCTCTCCGTCCAGTTCCTCAGCGGCAGCCTGGGCCAGTCACGACTATGGACCACGACGATGCCCCAGCTCACCCTGCAGGAGCCGATTCTGAGATACGCCGCCATGGCCGTCGGAGCCCTGCGCAAGGCTGCGTGCGAACCCGACTCGGGAACAGGCGACCCAATGGATAACAAGCACTCCCTCAACGCCATCGTCTACTACTGCGAGGCTCTGCGGATGCAGTCCAAGGCGAAGCCGTCCAAGGAGGGTCTGCGGACGGCCATGCTATCATCGCTGATGTTCATTTGCTTCGAAGCCCAGCGCGGCAACATACCTGCCGCCCTCAAGCACGTCACCCATGGCTTCAGCATGCTCAACGAACTCGCCGCTTGCACCGAAAAGGCCCCTGATCTGGTCAGCATCGCCCCTGCGCCGCCCGCCTTGGTCCAGGAAATTCTGGATTGCTACAGGCCTTTGGAACTGCAGTCGCGTTCATACATGGGCTCGTACAAGAAGTTCTTCTTCCCGCCGAAGCAGCAACCGCCGCCTGCTTCTGGCAACGCCTCGGCCAATCCAACCTCGAGCCCTGCCGGTCCTGCGGCCTCAAGTCCCCTGAGCCAGCCAGGGTCGCCGTGGCGAGGTGCGCCGCCCAGCCAGAACCCTGCTAATCTACCGAGTCCGCAAAGCCAGGGAAGCCCGCGCAGCCAAGCCGAGCAGCAGACGCCCCCACGAGGACCTCCGCAGCGACCACCGGGCATTGCGCCTTTCACCAAGCACTCGCCATACTTTCGACCGAAGCTGACCAACATTACCAAGCTCGAAGAAATGCCCCCTATGTTTAGCTCGCTTGGCGAGGCGGCTGGATACTGGGCTTTGCTGCAGCGGCAGATGGTTCATCACATCCCTCTGCTGACCCAGACGACAGCTCGCCTGGCTTTGACCAAGGTCGTGGATCTGAAGGAGCTTGAAATGAAGCTGTCGAGCGTCAAGCAGCAACCGGGAATTGCCAAGTTTGTCGACGAGTCGAGATATTGGCTGCACAGGTGGTCCCAGGCGTTCGACCCCTTTCTACAGGCAGCCACGAACAACCGACACAACAACTCAGACCTTTGGCTCCAGGCCATCAACCTCCGAATCGAGTACCTGATCCTTTTCGTATACACCGCCCTGCCCCGATTCGAAGAACTCGAGAATGCCCGGGCGCTCACACCCTGCTACCACGAAATCAACGTCATCGCGGAGACGTTGATCTCGCGCCGGGCCAGCTGCGGCTTCGCCATGGACTCGGGATGGACCTGGCCCGTCTTCGTTTCCTCCTTTGGGTGCCGAGACCCCGCGATCCGAGACGACGCGATTCGAATACTCGATCAATACCCCATCCGCAACGCCCTCCGGGACAGCCGCATCTTCAAGGCAATCTCGCTTAAGAACCGCGAGGTGGAGCTGATGAACTCGATGGAGGGCACCGAAGCCGAGCAGTGGCTGAGACTGCGGCGCCGCGAGCTCGTCTTCGAGGATCTGGGAACCAACATCATCTTCCGGTCGGCGCAGAAGAACCAGGCCACGGACGAGTGGGAGCTGGTGGAGGAGGTGGCGGCGTTCATGGTGGGACCCGACGACCGGCTCGATTGGCACCGGCAGCCCATTTCGGCGTCGGCGTCGATTCTTTCAGGGGTCTGTTGATTGAGGAGGGGAGGGCTTAGACTCGGGGGGAGCAATGTGGGGGGATGCCAGCGTGAAGGAACTTGTGATGAAATGACGAAGCGAGGACGGCGCTTTATGTACGCTTTAGTGTTACTATTGCCAGGCTTTTGGGCTTTTGGGACTGTAGGATATTAAAGGCGTTATACCGGGTACGCAAGGCTGTGGGTGGACAACGGCCACTGGGATATACGGGTGTAGAAGGCACCGGAGGATATGTATACACGGGAGGTTCTGTTCTTGGTGGGCTCGGGCGCAACTCGATTTGGAGGATCGTTTACTGAGCCGTTGTTATGATATGAAGAGAAGGTTGGCGAAGAAATGAAAAGAGATGCTGAAGATGTCGAATTATCTCTTAGATTACTCCTGTGACTTGGTATCACAAGCCATGGCTGTTTTCGATCTTTGTTCAGACTAGCAACTACGAGGCGAAAAGAAAGATGAATCCAACGGGCAGTCTGAATCAAGCGAGGCAGCGCCATATATAAATCCGAACCGACATATTCGCATTAGACATCCCAGGTAAGATTTTCCCACTCGACCTAGTAAGTATGGATCTCAGGGTCAAAGAGGGAATCTTGACTCTGACTCACATGTCGGAAGATGTTTGGGTTTGTTGAGATGAAGATCCGTTGCTGAATATCCACCACTTCTTGTCTCGCACATGCACGCACAAGGGGATGAGCGTTGGCGCTAGATGTAACATCATGCGCAGCTAAGAGAAGGATTCAGGCCATCTCGGATAGAACTCTATCCCAGTAGCTGAACTTTCCGCATCAGTTATTTGTGAACAAATTAAAAGATCTAGTTGGTTGTTACAAAGGACCTCGTGCTGTCTCCAGCTAACATTACATAATACGTTTGAGATGTTGGTCGTGAATAGGGTGAGTAAGCCTCGGCGGGCCGACCTCAACGGCAACGTATACTCCTGCTGCTGTTCATCCTTTCTTCCTTGTATTTTACGACCTGCCTAGAACACTTCAGTAAGCAAAATGGCCCAACCAACCCGAAATAATCTCCTCTGGGACGACACCGGTTTGAGCTGCGTGCCTCGCTGGGAAGCCGAGCCAAAACTCGACGCAATCAAAACAGTATGCCTTCACACCTTAGAAATCGGGCCTGACGACTGCGCAATCACGTTTCTCGCCGCCGGCGCGTTCAACAAGCTGTACCTCGTGGAACCCAAGAACCAGCCAAAGCTGGTGATGCGAGTGTCTCTTCCTGTCGACCCTCACTACAAGACGGCTGGCGAAGTGGCTACCCTGCGCTGGTTACGTCGCTTCACGGAAATCCCAGTACCAGACATCATCGCCTTTGATGACACATCCGACAACGAGATCGGGTTCGAGTGGATCCTGATGCAGCTCATGCCTGGCACTTCGGCGTACTCTTGCTGGCGGAAAATGTCTCCAGCAGCCAAAAAGGCGCTGGTTGAGCAAGTGGCGGATTATCAAGCCCAGATTATCGAGGCGACGCAAAACATCACACCGTTCCGAGGTATCGGAACATTGCATCATGCCATGCACCGCAAGAAAACAGCACCGACGCTACCGGCTTGGCGCCAAGTCGAATCGTCTCCCGTCAATTCTTCTCGGGCCAGCACTTTGACTATGACATTCCTCGGGGTCCTTTCCGCTCAAGCCACGCTTGGCTGGACTCTTGCATCAAGATCATCATACAGGAACAGAAGGTCGTGGCGGAACAAGAGGAAGGCGAGGAGCAAAAGGACGATGCGGAATATTGGCAAAAGGTCGCATCGAGGCTCGGTGCACTGCTGCCTGAGATCTTCCCTACCATTCAGAACCCACCCGAACGCACAGTGCTCTGGCACGATGACCTTTCACTGAGCAACATACTCGTGGATGACAAAGGCGCCATCACGGCCGTTATAGACTGGGAATGCGTGTCAACAATGCCATACTGGGTGGCGACTGAGATGCCAGGGTTCTTGATCGGAACTCGGCGGGAACACGAACCAGTTCGAGAGGAATATGGCGATGAGAGCCCGGAAGAAGCAGAGGCGGCCAGGATACAAGACGGCGATGGTTACTTGGACAACGAAGGAAAGGACGAGCTGTACTGGATTCACTTGATGGAATACGAACAAACCCAACTCAGGAAAGCCTACACGGACCGAATGCGTCAGGCGCGGCCGTCCTGGGACACGGAGGTTGCTGACGGCGCTTTGAAAGTCGACTTCCTAGGCGCAGTTGACCGCTGCGCTTTCGGGTTCGACCTAAAAGGTCTCGAGAGATGGATCGATGCAATAGAGCGAGGCGAGTTTCCCACCCTCCAAGATGTTCTGGAGCCTCCCTTGGCTTGACTTTTCGGTCTTGTCACTATTTGCGATGGAGGGCATTCTTTCTCCAAGACAAAGCTGTTATATGACGCACAACGCCGCAGATCCATCTTCTCGACTGAACCTTCGCGTAGCAGCTGCCAATAAGACGCCACACATTCAACGGCCATGTCTAAGACAGAGTGAAGATGGCGGTCGGGCGTCGCTGTGACTTGACCGCTGAAGCGAGTCTCAGTGCAACTTCCGCATGTTCACGGCGCCAATGTAGAATCGGAACCCCATATCCCGCTCATTCGCCCGTCTCAGACAATGCGTTCCCTTCGGCGTGTATCGACACTGCCGATTGGCTCTGCGAAATAAAGATCGACGGTAGTGATTCTCGTGAGACCCGTTCGCAGTGGGCAGGGCTTGACAAGAGGCGCCGAGGAACCCTCAGATCACATCCGTTTTCGTGCCACGAAGCCATGTCTCGTATTTCTCGGATACCGAGCCTTGGGATAGGCAGCTCGTAGACAGCTCCGATGGGCGCGGGGACAGGTATAAGAGGTCGAGTCCGCCCAGCAGGAAAAGAACTTGGAAAGTTTATTACAGGCCACTCATCATAAACCCTTTGCACTTTTATACTCAAGTTCACCATGAAGCTCGTCGGCTTCTCCACCGTCATCGCCAGTCTCCTGGTTGCCTCCGTTTGGGCCACCCCCGCCTCCGTGTCCAAGCCGGTGACGGCGAGAGCATCGGGGGTCAAGTCGGCCCCAGCGACGGGGTCGGGCTCGGGCTCTCCCACACGAATCTTAACAACAGCCTCGGCGTCGGCGTCTCCAGGATGCGGAGCCGCAGGGTCCTGTGTTGGGCTCGGCGGCGGAGAACTCTGTAACGACCGCGTGAGCTCTCCCCCCCCTTCCGTCCAATGCTATTTGTTGTCTACTGACATTGCTATTGCGGCGGTTCAGTGCAAGCACTGCTCGGGTCCTTCGGGGCAGTATTCTCGCGGAGCGTGCTGCGGCATTGGATTGCAGTAAGTGTGACAAGAAGCTTGAGAGCTCTGCCGAGTGTCGATGGACGGTGCTAACATGCCATGTTTCTAGGACCTGCTGCTGTTATTACTCGTAACCTATTCGCGACGAGTTTCAGTCAACTTGATGGAGGTAGCAAGCATGACTTTCCCAGCCGATTCGTAGCCAAATAAACATCTTTCCCCTTCCGATTCAGTCTGTCTTGTGGCATGACCATGTAAGGTCGGACATGCCAAGCCGCTATCGGGGCGGGACGGTCCGCATGGATGACCCGGGCCCACGGCTAACTCAACCATGGTCTGGCAACTTGACACGAGCTCTAGGCAAGGCCGTTACTAAAGAATAAATACATCGTTGACAAGATATTCGACATGTGCGTAGTGCCTAAGAGTTGCCCTCGTTGCATTCATAAAGCTAGGCCATAGATTCGTTGGGACGGGTGAGTAACTCGTCGAAACGCTGTCCATAATTCTAAACCACTGGCTCAAACGACGGACTGCGATGAAGTATGGTAATACGTAGAGTTAGCACAGTAGTCAAGAGAATAGATAGAACAGAGCATCTTAGGAAAGACGTCACGAGTGGTGGTAGTGGAAATTGACTTTCGGCATCGAGACTTGTCGTCAGGGGTAGCCCATGTCTGTCAACGGATAGTGCTGACTGGCTTGAGGACGTGACATACAAAGGACGTCGCACACGTTCCCGTGACACGGAGTCCTTCGTCTCGATGACCGACCGACGTCCCACTGTCTAGCGGACGGCCGTGCCTCTGCTGGATCTGATTCTCTGGATGGGGGAGTGGGGATGCGTGTCGTACCCCTGTCTCCGTGATCCTTCAATGCTACGTGGGATGCTTGCTTCCCGTCAGACGTGATCCCTGATTCCTTGTTGAAGATCTTCGATTTGCAGACCACAGGTGCCACTGGGGGTCGTTCCAAATGTCCAAGTGAGTTTTGAAGTTGTCATGTATTCTGTGTTAAACTTGCGTAATAATTCTGTACACTGCGAGGCGGTGTAATATGCATGAACTCCTTGCCTCTGCGACTTAACCGAAATCGCAGCCTCCGACCTGATATCTCCAGATCCCATCGATATCACCTTGTTAACGAACCCTGACCCTTCAGTTTGCCCCAAAACGCCATGCCTCTAGATGTGGTATGTAGATGTACAAGATGAATAAAAACTGCGCCATCAATGCGGCGTTGAAAGTTGCCGCGCACCAAAAACGCCCATATGCCCTATGAGGATTCTGCCTCGTCATTTTCGGGGGACCACAGCATCGGACTGGCGCAGATGTTGTCGCGAGCAAATGCACGATATCGCTCGAGGATATCGGTCTTGTCCATGCCTCCGCGTTGGCTGCCGAAAGAGTAATGGACAGCAAGGCCTCGGCCATCGGCGACGGCGTCTGAGAATGGTGTCAGCAAATAAGTACATTGTTCGGGCGCATCAACAACTTACGGCGTCCTAGCTCACGCGTCATGGTACAGGAAAAGTGATTCTCGTCATCGGCTTCGATCGGCTTGGCAATGTTGATGTCATGACCCATCATGGCGATAAACTGTATACCCATTCGGTCATACTGAAAGTCCCAGGTGCCGAACTTGTACTGCCATAGCTCGTCCTTCTCGAGGTTCTCCAAAAAGCTGTAGTGCTCCTGGGCGCCAATCTTCCATTGTGTCCAGCCCCGGCCGTAAGGGTGGTACTCAGTCTGCTCGATGGGGGTATTGTCGAGGATGTGGTCCTTGGTCTGGTTGACAGGCAGCCAGCGGTGCACACCGTCGTCGGAGGGCTCCCAATCGTCTACCTTGAAGTCCTTGGGGCCCCTCCAAGTCGGCAGGCCTGAGGTACGCCAATCCATTTTGGCGTCAGCGACGGAGAACGTGCGGTTGATCTCGGGCATGTAGGGCTTGACGGCGTTGAGGTTCCAGTGGACCCAGCTCAGGAGGGGTTGGTTGACGACGTTGGCGGATACGACGTAGTACTCCGGGTGGTCGAGCTTCTTCTGAATAATCGAGGGGATGACACTGTCCTCCATGAAGACCTGGGACGGAAAGTTAGCGACCCTCTAAATCAGTGGCTCTCGGCTAGCGGCTTACAATGTCATCGTCGATCTTGATGTACAAGACGTCATCCTCAATGCGGTCGTACGAGTTGCCGAAGCCGCTAGAAAACTGATTCTCGTCGCCCATCTCAATGTGCCACGTCTCGTAGGCGTCTTCGCTCTGCTCCAGACGGCGAAGTAGGTCGAGATCCTTGGGATCGCTTGTGCGCTCAACAAAGATGACGCCATCTAGCATACCACCGTTTTTGGCAAGGTTTCGCTGATGGCTGTGTCAGGATTGGTAACTTTGAGTGGAGAGAAAATGTATTGGCAGGACTTACCTTGAGGTAGCAATCGAGGATGGAAACAGGTTGGCGTCGGCCGTAAAAAACAAGAGCCATAATCTTGGAAATATTCTTGGGCCTCTCGTAGTTCCAGACGCTGGGCAAAAGGTGGCCCTTGGAGGTCCAGAAACGCTCCTTGGTGCCATCATCCTTATTTTGCGTGGGAGCGGTCTCGGGGGTGTCGTCTTGTGCGTGATGTTGGGGTTCGCCGTGGTCTTGGTTCTGTTTATGGTCTTGACTTTGCTTGTGGTCTTGACTCTGCTTGTGGTCTTGGCTCTGCTTGTGATCCTGGTCGTCTTTGTGACCCTGGCTTTGCTTGTCTTCCGGTGCAGGCCTTTTGGTTGGAACAGGGTCTTTGGCGTCGGGGATCAACGGGGGTGGGGGTTGTTTGAGGTCGTCGAGAGAGGAGGAGATGCGCTCGGGGAAGTTGTCTTGCTGGTGCCAAAGCAGGAGGCCGAGGAGCATGATGAAGGCGACACCAGCTGCGACGATGTGCTTCCGCGAATACGTCCTAATTCTGTGACTCATGGCGGCGGTTGGTGAAGAGAGATTGACTGGGCAAAGAGCGACTGAAGGGCGAAAAGGCGAGGAAATCTAGTCATAGACTTCCGCGGCGGCTGGTTGGTGGGAGTGGCCTGAGGGAGCGAGTGAGAAGACGGTTAGATTGAGTGCGTGCGTGCGTCTGGCTGGCAAGGGCAGGCGCGGCCCCGCGGGAGAGGCAAGTACGGCAAGATGAACGGCGGATGAACGGCGGAAGGGGAAGGAGAAGACACAGAATGGAAAGAGAGGAAAGAACGGACCCGTGATAAGGGGAGCTTGCAGACCAAAGTCGCAAAAGTCAGAGCTCGTCCGGTGCGAGGGGAGGTGACGCAAAAGGGGCCATGGGCCATTATAGGTATGTCGGTAGGCCGAACTAAACTAAACTAAACTTGCTTTGGTGAGTGGTGACAGACAGACAACCGAACTACCTACTTCGTACTCAATGGAGCGAACCGAGAACCGCGAATCTGGGCCTCGCCTGCATCCAGGTTAAGGTAAGTCGGGACACGGATCACGGAGTCAGCCCACCGCAGCCAGCCCGGGGACGGACCTAAAGGGCCCTGATCGTCTCGCTAACGGAGCAGACTATCGGCCTGTCACTCGGTCTCGACTCTCGAACTCGCTCGCCCAGCGGGCCTGCAGAGATGTCCCGGCTTGATTCGGAGAAGCGGCCCCTGGAAGCGGGTCGACCTGGTCGAGACTTGTGGACGGGGGCCACTGGGAGGCTAGACGGCGACGGATCGGGCAATGGCTCTGTCGCCGCGGGAATGCGGATTGGCTGAGCCGTACTCCGATAGATGCTGGACATTGGAATGAATCATGGATCATGAGCCGGGGCCTGTTTGAGTTACACCAGCACAGCATCACGACACGGCATGCAGGAGGCAAGTAGTGAGTAGGACTGCAGATAATCGCCTGCTTGGGTAGGATATAGGTCTAGTCTTCACCTTTGGTCCAACCATGTGCAATAGCCCGGACCATGTCCGTCCGGGTTCATTCGGGAAGGAAGACGTTCACTACCCGATCTGATGTGCAGAATGCTCGACAACAGGCCGTACACGTTGTAGATGCGATGCGACACGCCGCAAAGATCCATCCCGCACCCGAGACATGGTCTGCCAGCGCCTGTTCCGTGGCGGCGCCTCAGCTTCCGCTCGCCACACACTCTGTATTTCTGACAACACACCACCAACAATTGGACGGACGGCGACAGCTAAAGACCCGGCAAGCGACCTGATTTATCGGCTAATCGAAGCTTTCGATACGAGCAAAAGGTGAGACAGCGTGCGTACCCGGAATACGAAGTTTCGACCTTCCAGAAAATTGTCCAGGCGACTGGCCCGCGCATGATTGATTGCAGCTCAGGTCAGGGGCCCTTGTGCCAATAAAAGAGTTTGCGGTTAGGCTGGGCTAGTCCATGATACCGCAGCTCGGTAGATCCACCAACTAGAGGAAGCTTTAGCTGGGAGAAGTAGCCCGTGATTCTCTGCACTGCATGCGGCATACTTAGCGCACAGTGCACTGTGTATTCCCCAGGCAAATCCCCGGCTTTTGCCCACCACTGTGCCGGAACACCATGTCTATGTAGGCTATTCGCACAGTATTTCTAACAGGAGCTACATCTCCTCGCATGCCAGCGAAGCGAGTAACTACAGCGCCACCAACAGATCAACCTGAAAGCTCGACGCCATCCAGACTATCGACTGCATCCAGTCAGGCTCTGCATCTCTGCAATCGGTGGCCCCATCTGTCGCCAATAGTTCCAGTCAGCGCGCCAATCTACTGAACGCATCAAGTACGACCGAGTGCGATGTGGGATAGTTCAGCCTTCACCTTTCAGCCTTCAGCCTGGCTCGGCTGGACGCTAATCTCATGCAGGCACAGACACAATGGGTGAGATAGCAATCATCATCTGCCGTTTGCTGTCTCTACTATGTGCGCAGATGACGCCATCAAGCCATCAGTTCTAAGACACGAGCTATGCGCAAGTAATCTACGATGGCAATCAAAGACCCTTGTTCCAACTCCCCTCCTCCTCTTCTCTTGCCGGTTGCTCTTTATTCTGTAACATTGATCACTCAATTGCATTGTTGAGCCGTCCACAACAAACAATTCCGACTCTATGAAGCTGTTCGCATTTGTTTTTTAAAACTAAAGAAAATCTCAATTTCATTAATACTATCTATACCAACCCTCCATGACTCTGCTGTTAACTATCCAGCTTCTCTCAACCATTATGTCGCAAACAAGCCTTGTACATCATGTGGCTCTTCTCCCGGCCGTCCTCCCGCATTAAGGCCCCAACTCCATGATAGACCATTACCCCGGGTTCTCCGCTCCTGAGCCCATACCCCCATATGTATGCGCCACCTCCCTTCCTTTACTTCTCCTTTCTCACTTCCGAAATCACCATCGCACGGACCGAGGGCTGCGTTGCTCCCGGCCTCGGATGCTCCGGCGGCTCATCGGCTGCTCCACACCGGCCGTCGTCGCCGTCCCCGTTGGCTTCGGCGCCGCACCTCCGTCTGGACCCACTGTCACAAGCACCGTGTTGTATACCGTCTGGATGCTTGTAGACACGGCCATCGACGGGCAATCTGTTCCTGCGGGACCTGACCCCTCGGTCACAGTCACGATGTACCCACCCTCCTTCACGGTCGTGACAAACCCTTCCTCCGTCACCGTCGCGATTGACCCATCTGTCAAAGTCACGACGTAGCCTCCCTCCTTAGCAGTCGTGGCAGACCCTCCCGCCGTCACAGTCACCACATGTCCCTCCGGGCCTCCGGGGTACTCGTAGCTGTTCTTGCAAGGGTGACCACTCTCCATCTTCTTGCAAGTCGACTTGCCGGTATCGACGTTGATGACGATGATCTCGACGTCGGGCTGGCCATGGGAATCCGTCACAGTAGTTGTAACTGTCTTGAACTCCTCCACGTGCTGCGTCACAGTCGCAATCTGGGGCGGTGCTGTTACGGTAATCGTGCAGGGCACCTCGACAATCTTTGTCGTCTCTTTTCCGCCTTCCAACGTGATGGTCTGGACACTCGGGGTGGGCGTGACGATGACCGTGTAGTGTTTGCCACCCTCCTGGATTGTCTTGGTTGTGACGTGCTTGTCCGAGTCTCCGACTGTGACAGTGTGCTTGCTGCCATCTCCAACTGTAACTGTATAGTACTTGCCGTCTTCTTGGATCGTTCTGGTGACGACGTGCTTGTCTGAGTCTCCAATCGTGACTGTGTATTCGCCAGATTCCCCAACTGCGACGGTGTGCTCGCTGGAGCCTCCGATCGTGACTGTGTAATACTTGCCGTCCTCTTGAATCGTTTTGGTGATGACATGTTTATCCGAGTCGCCAATTGTGACAGTGTGTTTGTTGGAGTTTCCGATTGTAACAATGTGCTCGTCCGAATCTCCGATTGTGACGGTCCTGACCTCATCAGTTCCTTTGGATTTCTCGAGAGTGACCGTCTGGACATGCTTCTTTCCACCTCCCAGAGTGACTGTGACAACCTCATGACGAACATGCTCATCGTCGCCACCAATAGCAATTGTCTTGGTCAAGACCTCAACATTGTTGCCGTTAGGCTCAACCGCACTTGGGTGTGGTGACCCAGGCGTGAGGGTCACAGTCTTTGCAGAGGGATGCATGTAGGGTTGCGAATTCATAACCGTAATCTCCTTGGTCACGACGTGCTCCTCGGTCCGGGTAACATAAATCGTCTTCCCAGGGTCGGTAACGAGATGCTCAACCGTGACCGTCTCCTTGGATGGAGCCCGAACGGGCTCCGTAACCGTGACAGTGTGCGCTGTCCCAGCAGGCCCCGAAACTATCACGGTCTTGGTAAAGTCCTGAGACGCACCAGGCGCCGGACAAGGGCAGCACTCCTCGGCATTGTGCCGAGCATGCAGCCAGTCAAAACGTGCCTGAGCCAACGGGGCCGTGGCCAACATGGCCCAGGGTGCGAATCGAAGCATAGTGAATTGGGGTATGTCGATAAATCGAACAAAGGGTAGTTGCAAAACGGAGGAAGAACAAAGCTGTTCTAGCCTGCGGAAAGATGATGTTGTTGAAGAGGGGAGGATGAGAAAAAGTAGAAAAGGGTTAGAGAAGAGAAGAGAAAAAGGGTTGAGGAGAAGAGAGGTAGAATGAGTTGATCAGAATAGAACGGCGATGATGGAGAAAGCATGCTGAACGGGATGCGGAGATCGCGTACTTATACACATCCATCTCAGTTCCCATCTCGGGGATCTTGACATTACGGGGAGAGTGAAGGGGTGTTTCGCCTAGGGCAGAATACTATTGAGACGGAATATTGGGTTTTGTGGAGGTCTCGAGACAATAAAAAAACAAGTCTAGAGGCAAAGCGAGGGATCTGTAAGACTAATTGATTGTACCAAGGAGAAGGGTTCACGGAACCCTTGGCAGTTGCGGGCTAGGGCTGCGAGGGAGACGGACTCCTGTCAACCAACCAACGATTCAATCCTTTTTGAGCGCAGCAACCCTTCAGATAGCCAAGGGCGATATCGGTGGAGACATCGTGAGGGACAGCGAGGTCTCCAAGGGCAGGTCAATTAAACTGCATGCTCCCTTTGCAAGGGCGGACGACAGTGTGGTCCAGGTGGAGGCGAGCGACATGACGAAATCAGACAAGGGAGAGCGCCTATCCGGCTGGTCTTGAAGTCACACCTTCCACATTTTCCCGTTACAGCCCTCCACCATGACCTGGGAAGAACTTCACATCTCATTGTTCACGATAATGGAGTTGGTGTTGTTGTTCAGGCACCGCGTCCCAACATCGTGGTACGATGACGCGGTCCGGGGTTTACCCGCTGCGCTTCGGCCGTACGCTAGGACCCACCAGGTAATCTCGTGAAGCTTCACGGCGCGACGGACGACAAGAGCATTCCCATTACGACCGTTGGACCACCGGACAAGCACCAGGCCGACCGAACCGTTCATTTTCGGGCATGATCTCAGACGACCGGCAACACATTGCCACAGCTTTCTGCGCCTAGACCCTTCTCCGACTGCTATGCACCACCGCGCAGCGCCGTCATCCTAATATGGGAGCTTGCGCATCATGCTTGGGGCGCCGCGACAGCGACGCCTACGATGAGGTACGTGGACCAGGGTGTCGAGCATGCCATAGGAAATAGCTTCAGCTAACGATCATACCAGGACGAGGCCGACCGCCTCCTGTACGACGACGCCAATGGCATGCAATATGGCAGCTTTGGCGACCAAGGCTTGACGGGCGAGAACGACACCCTCGAGGTCCAGCGAGAGAACGAGGCCCTTCAAAGAGTGGTGGCCAAGACATCCAAGTACGTTACGGTACCCCTTGCCCAGTAGCTCCGAGAACTGGGGGCTGACTTGTCTTGCTGCAGCAACATGGTGGACATATTCGAGATCGCTCCGCAAGAGAACGCAGCCCGCGGGGCATCGACACCGTTCGCCTATGCTGGCCAGGGCGCACGCCTGGCTCGATACCAGCACCTCGTCTCGAAGCTAAACGCGCAGAGCGATGCCCCTGCCCCCGGCGTCAAGGTCGACTGGCTGCCGGAAGAAGAGACGATCGAGATGCAGCGCAACGGACCGGCCAGCATCAAAACCATTGATACCGAAGACGGACCCCTCGTGGGGACCTTTGCCGACGCCGCCGCCGCTATGCAGTGATGATGACGATGGCATGCTCCGTGCAGTTGCCTTGCCGACTTTTGCATTACAATAGCTCCTCACGCCATCGTGATTCTCCCAGGAACGTGTAAACCCTGGGTAGGGGGTTAGGGAAGTGAGGAGCAGGAGCAGGATATGAGAGACGGCCGGTTGTTTGCGCTATAGCATGAGGGCGAGCTCGATGGGCTCACGGCACCTCGGTTTTCGGCCTCCTTTCTTCATCGTTTTTACCTTCTCGTCTTTGCACCCACCCCTGGTGCGATCTCATGGATCCAATTCCGTTTGTCCGACCACCCACTCGAAATTGCTCGATGGACCATGCCGACGAACTCTGTTTTCACCTACTCACGCATCTCTCATGAACAACAATACACGCACCCACACACAACAAACCCACGACTAATCATTGGCTCTCCCCTTCTCCACCAAAGGATGGGCAAAGCTTGGTGTTGGCAGCGACAAGAGGGCGGCGCAGCTTTTTCTCTGACCGGGGTCATTTCCTTTATTACTATCTTTTTTCTTCTCTTTAAAACATGGTGACCTAAATCTTTTCCTTGATTGATGTGGGCAGGGAGGGTGGACTTGTACAAAGACAGACACACCAATCGCATGTCACGGATTTTCTTTTTCCCTCTCTTGAGCTGGGCCGAGGATGGGAAAAATACAACCCTACCTGCACTATCCATCCATCCATGAACAACCTACATGGTCCTAATCCCGAAGGAGAGTGAAGAGGAACCCACCCCGGATCAACCAGGATCAGCCAGGACCACCCAGCCTCGTTTAATGTCGTCTCATCTTGCGTGTCTTGTTGACTCGCTTGCCCTCTCCTCCTCATCACCAAGCCCAGAATGAAGCAGACGCGAAGCCCATATAACGGAATCCTTAGAGGGCTGTACTTTTGACAGAACCCAGCAACCCACCCACTACCACCACCGCCGCCGCCACCATGGCCGCCCATTTAGCATCAGACACGTGCGCTGGGCCACGCCGCGGCTCGCTCGCGGTGGGGGAGGCGCCCCGGCGCTAGACTCGCGAGAGGAAGAGAGGGCGGCGCTCTAGCTCTTAGCTTGCCGTCGGCCCTCGTTTTAGATTCATTTTCTCCGGCTTCGGCTCGCACCGTTGATGGCGGCGAGCATGGGTCCCATCCGCCGCCCGCTGCCCGCCCCGGCCCTGTTGTGCAGGGTTTACGGCGGGCTGGATCATGGATGCCCCGTTGGGAGGAGACACATAACCATAACCCAGGGGCCCTGCGCCCGCGATCCCGCCCACTTACCAAGCCTTCGGGATTTTGCCCTTTGATGGACTGGATCCTCTGGGTAAGTAAACCTAGGCTCAGTGCGTGTGTGTGTGTGTGTGTGTGTGTGTGTTCTGTAGCCCGCCAGCGCGGTAACCAAACGGGGTGGGAGGATGGGGGATGAGGAGGGGGAGGGGTGGCCGTTTTTTTTCTTCTTCTTGGCTGAGTGAGGCCCAATGGGTTCGATGGGATGCTGCTTGGGGTCGACGTGGCTGGGTGGTTTCCTTTTAGTAAACTATGGGCCGTCCGTCATCCTTGGTCATTCCTCGGCCGGGCCGCGACGCTGGGGACGGGATCATCGACCATGCCAGATCCTTCTCCCGTACCTTGGAAGGTTGGAGAAATGGGGCGACCGTGTCGCCCGCAACCGACCGAGTATTCGCATCTGTGGCATCGTATCCTGGGAGGGCCATGCATACAATGTCCTGGGGCCGTGGACGGGATCATCTTCTTCGCCTCTCTCTGTCTCTCTCTCTGTCCTCGACAGACGGTCCAGGTCAGCACTCCGGGGCCGAGGAGCAGGGGCTTACGGCGAGCATGGTTGAAGACAGGGCATGACGAGGCAAGGCAAAAAGGGCCAGAGGGAGAGGCCACAAAAGAGCGGACAGACAAATGAGCCCGCGCCAGTCAGTCTCCCTCTCTCTGTGCCTCTGTCATTGCCACTCTGGTAACCCACTTTGCTCATCAACTCATGCGCCTCACCCTCCCGTTGCTTCTCACGCCCGCCCCTCTTTGTCCAGGCCAGTAGCAGGCTGTTCGTCGTCCCTCCTTGTTCCGTTCGAGAACCCGTTCCCCCCCTCCCCACCCACCGAAAGAAACAACAACAAAACGGACAAGGCGCCGCCGCAGACTCGCAGCAGACACGCATCACGCCCACGCCTGCAGCAGCAGACCAAAGGCAACCAAGCAGAGGCAGGCAAGCAAGACACAGACAAAGAAAAGCAGACCAACCCCCTCCTTGTTCCGTCTTCCATGGATCTTCCCGACCCCGAAGAGCCCACTCGGACTCGCCCGTTGCCTGCCCGGGGATCGTCTCTTCAACAGAAACCCTGGCAGCCCTCTTTTTCTCCACCCTGGACGCTTTTCCACTCTCTCGCTCACCATGAATTTCCTCGCATACGTACAGCTTACTTTTTTCTTCTACTTTTTTTTCCTCTGTCCAATCGACGTCTAGCCAGCATCGATGAACCAGACCCGTTCGGCATTTTGCTCCCCATGCCCGTCCGTCCGTTCATGACGCAATTCCACCCTGTCCCCATGCAGAGAGGACTAGGGAGCTCCTCCTCGTGGTTTCCAGCCAGCCTAGCTGCTGCACTGGCTTTAACCTGGTACTGCGTAGTAGAGTACCTACCTATGTACGGCACTGCCGAGCCTGCATCGTGGGCATCTCACACCCACACCCCCATGCGCAGGCCTGGGACTGGCTGGCTAACGGCTCCCCGAGCCCCGATAAGCAAGGGGATGGATGGATGACTTATGCTCCGTTGAAGGGGTTTACCGTTACGGTCACACTGTCAGTGAGGGAGAAAAATACCTTGACTCTGTTGCTCGCCATTCCTTTCATCCTCCTCGTCCCTCCGCCAAAGCCCACGCCGGGCCCGTCCAGACAAGCTGACTCTTCCCGACCTGCGTCTCTGCGCCTTCCGATGCTCTTTATACAAGCAACTACCGTCTCCGCCTCCGCCTCCACCTCCCCGCTACCTCGAAGTACAGAACAGACCCCTCGCTCGCTTCCCCTCTTCCGGGCCTCCAAGACACCCGACGCTCCGCTCCCCATCTTCGGCCGCCGTTGGAAAAACCCCCTCCCAGCCGGACCCAAGCCCGGTGTGTGGCATCTCCCCCACCGCGGCGAGGGCGTGTTTCGAGGCGCTTCCCAGCTCTATCTCTCTCCCTCTCTCTCGTCTCTCGCCCGTCATCGTTTCGCAAGTAGAAGCCCGTCTCGATCATCCAGCATGCCACTAACCTCCGCCCAACGCATGCACTCCAACCCCCCCACCTCTCCCCCCGTGTCTGTCTGTCCGTCTGTGTGGTTCTTTGCTCACCAATTAGGGCCGGAGCTGGAAAATGTGAATATTATATTTCTCTTGCTGGATTTCTTTGGCCGGGTTGGGAACAAGAGAAACAAATACATATATAACAAAAAGGGACTTGAACAAAAGAAGAAGAGAAAGAGGAAGACCGTCAAAGGAATGCGAAGAAGAAAACCCCGCAGAACAGAGGATGAAGAAGAAGAAGAGAAGAAGAAAGCAAGGACAAACAGAAGACCTATCCCAGCCCAATGCCCTTGATACCCATCATGCGCAAAACAAACAAGACAGAGAAGGCCCATATCCCACCTCCATTGGTCTCCCCCCCTCCTGGGTCTCACTCCCACACAACTCTGTCGTACCTAAAAGGACCGGATTTCCATCGCTGGGCCGTGACGAAGAAGAAGAAGAAAACCATCATGTCGAAGCAAATACCAACCCAAACAGGAAAAGGGAAAAAAAACCTCGCCGTCCCATTGGCATCTCTCCCAATCACTCACTCCACCCCAACCCGCACCTCTCTTGCATAATGCTGCGTTTTCCTCATTCCAACCCTCCCCTTTCGTGGTCTCGTCTCGTTCTTGTTCTTCGTTTCCAGTCGTGCTTTTACTATCCCTCCTTTCCCTTCCCTATCCCTTCCTCTCTTTGGGGCTTTTTGCTTCCCTCTCACCTTTGTGAGGTTCAACTCAACCCAAGAAAGTGGGGGGGGGGGGGGGANAGGGGGGGGGGGGGGGAAAGAGAAGAGAAGAGCGACAATGCTGTGTGTTGTGTGCGTGGGTGCCCACCTCTATAATTCGCCCACTCGATGAAATCTCCAGGCGTCTGTTGCGTCCTGTGAAGCCGCTTTCCCCGTTTGCCGCTTGATGCTTGTGCTTCCGATCCATGCCTTTGCGTGCTCGGTTGGGTTTGCTTATGATGAAGTGCTCAAGGTGAGTTTGATTGCTGCTGCTGGCGCCGGGTATTTTTGTCGTCACTAGAAGGAAGAGAGAAAAGCATCTCGTTAGCCCAACCGGTCTCTCTTCTCCTGTCCTGTCCTGTCTTGTCTTGTCCTGTCCTGCCCTGTCTTTTTTCTCCTAGCTTATCCTGGCCCTGTCATGCCCTATTCCGCTGTGTTCTGCCCTCGTCCAGTCATGTCCTGTCCTATCTTCTCTTGGTGTTTTTCGTCACGCAACAAGTGCAGACATCATGACCACTTCTGTTCCCCCTCCTCTTGTTGCCCCCCTTTTCCCCTCACACACACACACACACACACACCACATGAGGGGCGTTATTATTATTCCCTCCCCCCTCACTCCCGTCCAACCTCCCTCTTCCCTTCTCCTCCCCCTTCCACCGTCCTCCTCTCCTCTCCTCTCCTCTCCTCCTCCCCCAAAAATAAAATGCTTCATCATACCTGTCCCAACGATTGTAGCCTATGGTCGTGCTCTTCCCTCATGCGGTAGATCTGCCCCATGACATCGTGCATCTCGCCGCACGTGCGCTCGATGGTGGCGCTCCGGTTGCCCTCGCGCTGCCACCGCTGGACGTCGCGGTACATCTTGTCGTACCGGCGCTGCTTCTTCTCCGTGTCGTGGCAGAGCTTACACACGTCGGCCTCGGTCCGCGTCTCGTAGACGAGCTTCAGCCCGCACGTCTCGCCCATCCGGTACTCCTTGTTGCACTGCTGCCGGAAGTGGCCCCAGCGCCAGTAGCCGCACGCCCAGCGGGTTTGCTCGAAGTAGCACATGGCTGGAGACGAGGGCAAGATGAGACGGAGAGAGGTTGGTTTTGGTTGGCGGACGGGCGGGGACGGGCGGAAGAGGAAAGGAAACGAGAGCAAAACAAAAAGAAGAGGAAGAAGTAAGAAGAAAGTGTGGACGAGACCGAGAGAGACGCAACACAGTGAGCCAAGTCAGGAGTAGCCACGAGGAGAAGGGGACCGAGATGTACGGATTGCGTCGCGGGCTGCGCTTCGCTTCGATTCGCTTTTTCGCCCGT